>OZ034805.1:21785158-21944507 GCA_964028335.1 Altica lythri
TTAAATGTCAATGGTGTAAACAAACGAATCACATGTATAAAGAATAGATAAACCTTATGCTTTTACCACTATATCCTGGTAACACACTTTATTTTTAAATTTAGATCGTAGTAAGTGTAAGTCATATATATTTAAAATTTCAATTACAATAATTAGCATAAATTTAAAATTTTAAAGTTGTGTATTGAGTTATTCTGTCGTGGACAAAGTATAGTATTCTACTCTTGTATAATAGCTATTAAACCCTTATTGAATTATATACTATTTTTCACTCACCAGATGATAAATATATATTCTTTATTATATCTTTGTGAAAATTTAAGTGGAATTAACTTTTTAGTTGCCTCTGCTGCTTTGTTTGCAATCGTATCCATTTTATTTTATTTTAATTTAAAAACACGAATTATTATTTAATAAAAAATTTTTAATGATTTGACAGTGATTGGCAAATAAGGTAATTTGACCTAACTAGTGAAGTCGCTAAAATTAAAACTAACTCGTACTGTAACGTACCGATCTTGTAACGTATACCTAATACTATTGTTGCTATCAACAACAGATTACCGTATACTATAAGATAAGTATCTAGACTTTAAAAAAATACCAATAACGTTATGTATTTTTAGTAGAACAAGTAAAAACAGCTCATCCCAATACTTTATTCACATTACAGACGCAAATAAAACATGCCCTTAAACGGGCGATTTATAATATCTATAAAATATTTACTTGAAAAATATTACTTAAGAATGAGTTTGACCACTTTTTTTCATTAAATTAATAATATGTAAAGATTTTTTAAACCCCCCTCTCCTTCGAGACCCTTACGTAACTAATGAGTGGCCCCCTAGAATTGACAATCTGCTGGATCCGTGCGTATCGAAAGTTACGTCCATCGGTACCGCAGAGAAAGCGGAATCCAATTTAACCTGTGCATTTATTTAGCACTAATTTATTACCACCCTTATAATTTTTTATATTTTAGCCACCCTTAATGGGAGCGATTCTACTAGCTTAAGATTCAAGCTAATACAATTCAAAATAAAAGCTTTTTTGACTGTGGCATATTTTTTGCTTTTCATTTTTTTAAACTTTAATAATTTTACTTTCACAAATTACCTTTAATGGGAGCAATTTCGCTAGCTTACCGTTGGATTGATTTTCCTAAAGTTGTACAAATGTTTTATAGGTGGCTTCAATGCAGGTAAATTAGCCTCGAGGCAAAGCCGAGTGCAATGTAATAAGACTGTGATTTCTCGGATTCTTCATTTACACACCTAGTACATATACTATTTAATTATCCAGCCTTGACCTAACGCAGTTAATTTAGTTTTGCGACGGTTCTTCTTAAGATGAAAGCTGACATTAAGTCATTGCCTTGGTACAACTTAGTAAGGCTTATTTCTTCTATAGGTTCCTGTCACCCACTTCAGGATCTTATTCCCCTCTACTAGTTTGAACAGGCTAAGGGATTAGTACCATATGTTTTTAAAGGCACAATTGAAGTCTTCATAAATTTACTGTCTTCTGCGAACCTTTGATCACCTTACCAAAGATGCATATGTGACAGGTGATTTAACCACAATGTTATAAATCCAGCATAGGATGTCTGGTATTAATACTCACGTTTTGCCGTAATTGCGTTTGACCACTATTAAGGAGGATTTGGGAGTAAAAAATTATGACAGTCAGGATTTATTTTCTTGAACTGTAATCTTCCTTTAGGGTGATGGAGAGGTAAAAAAACTATCAGGAAAGCGATAAGTTTGTGATTATCAGTTACAATTTATAGCACACGTTAAATTTGATAGCCGTCGCTTCACTTCGCTATAGCTTAAGGTACCTCGCAGATTCTAGTCTAACTCTTGTACTTTACTATTAGCAATGATCATTTATAATCAACACGACCATCGTACAAGCAACCACACTATCAGCCGTATTAGTTTGCACAACGATCAAACAGCGTTGTGCAATCACTGTTTCGCTTCGTGGCTTTAAACATCAAACATCAGTATTGACGTGGAGTATGTTAATGATGTTTTTTAATTAGTACCGATATACAATGCAGATCAACAAAACGACTCGGTCAGTTGTTTTCGGAAAACCGATAATTCACGAATTAAAGGTGATCACAGATGATGATGACGAGTACAGCCGAGTATGTTTCCTACAGGATCGAGTTTGTGTGTAATCCTTTGTAATCGCCCATTGTAAAAAGGAGTCTAAAACTAAGTGTTATTAGTGCTACAAATTTTTGTTATTAATCCTATACCATAAAGTCTTAAAAGTTATTTAGATTTAATATCATATTCTTATCTTAATTACAGGAAAAACCTATTTACTTCTGCACTCTATTCATACCAGAAAAACAAACATGTTTTAAAGATTTATAATAACATGTGTCTTTTTAAAACACAAGCTAATAAAAAATCTCTATTCACATGAACGAATAGAAAAATCTTTTGTTATCTGTATAGGTTTAACTCACTCATCTAAATTATCTGGATTTTAAATCCTGGGGACAATTTAATTTTAAATCCTTGTTATAACTGAAATTTAATTTGGAATATGATGATTTGTACTGCACGGTAGTTAATTTACGTCAAAAAAGTTGTTACCGCATATTTTTTTGTCTATTTGTAACTTTGTGAACAATACGAGTAACAGCGGATTAGTGTAATTTTAAATTTATTCCATTATAATTTTATTCAGAGATTAGTTTACGAGAATTTATCATTTTTATAAACTAAAGATATGCTTACAATACGAACACATAACAAATGGTTTTAATAAGGAAAAAATTTTTAGATTTAGTCTTGTATTGTTGACATATTTGTTTAAATAAAAAAAAAATGAGATTATCTCAAATTTTTTTGCATTTTTAACAAAATCATATTTCATATTGAAATGGCTCCTAAAGTTAAAGAAAAAGAAGAATTGCAAAATTAAGGGCGTTAATGCGACAAACTGAGTTTGCATGAAAAATAAATAAACGTTTGCTATTATTGAAATATTTTAATTTGTGAGAGTTGCGTGATGTTTTTTAACTAATAATTTATTTATAGCTCTAAAACCGATTGAGACATGCAAACAAATTTTGATTTATTTGAGGCCCGCATTTTTGCATGCAAATTTATTGTTCATCATTTGCGTCGCAAATACGCGTATTATTCCTATTTTTTTAAAAAAACAATGGTACGCTACTAATATATTTTCAACTAAAATTACAACATTTAATTCCTCTTTTAATTTGTCTAATAAATTTCTTACATTTTATTTGTATGCGGCTCCGTTTGTATATTAAAATATTTAACAAGTATTTCAAATTTCTTTTTAAGAACAATTATTAAAACAAAATTTAACTAAAACAATAAAAACGTAAGACTTATAACATTTTAAAGAATGTTGAAAATGGCCTACCTCAGACAAGATATTTACAAAATTCAACTCTTGGCCGTGCTTGTCATATACACGCTAATATTTCTGCTGTATTTTTTATTGTCTTATAAAAGCTGTAATTCTTTCCTTATGTCTTTCAATTTTGTATGTAAAATAATGTGAAATTAAATTTAAATCCGATGATCGAGAAAGTTATTGTTAGATTTTTCTTCTATTTACAAAATCTTGAAGGTGAAATCAAGGATTATGTTCTACAGGCTGCAAGAAAACCTGAGGAACATTTTTGTAAGATCAGGAAACAACAAAGTATAGTAGAGGAAGGTATCTGGGGGACGTGAAAAAGGCAAAATGCGTGTTCTTAACACAAACATCAGGGATATAAAAAAACTCCAGAAGTATGTATACTGTTCCTCAGGTAACCCGGAGATCGCATCAGTCGATGTCATAGTCCCGAAACCTTTTTTTAGCTATTTTTATGAAAATTTATAGAAAACTCCAAAATAAGTCGTAAAACGTGCACCAGGTAGCCAAAAGTAGCCGAATCAGCAAACAAAACAACTAATAAATCGTCAGTTATGTTGAAACACTTTAAATTGAAATCACGGAAATCGAAGCAAGTTTTTATTGTTAAACTGTCATTATTTTTTTATGCAGGATCACCTCTTGATGTTTGTCACACATATTTGCTATTTACTGTATTTAAAAAGCAAAGAAAAAATTACGTATCTTTATTTTATTCCGCAAATAATTGTTTTTAGCTATTTTCAGAGACAAGAAAAGTATCTCTTATTACCTATTATAACTCATAAAGTGAGCGTTAATAATTTTTTTTTATCAAAATTTGACATAGATGTGTTTTTTGTTTGATTTTTTCATATGCGGTAATTGACTAGCTGATTCGAAAAATTTCGTACTGCCCAACATTTAGTTGTTTCTTTTTCTTATGTTTAATTTTTTCCAAGTTATTTTCTTGTAGAAATAAAAAAAAAACTCCAGGAAAAGATATAAAAAGTGGGTTTCCTGTGCACCAGTTACTCCGAAACTCTTAGTTGTTTACATATTCGTCCTCAGCGACTCCAAAAATATCTCGACTAACAAAATTGAACTCTATAATTACCAAGTGGTAAATTTTTTAATTATTGATTGTTATAAATATACTTCAACAACCATTTTTTTGGAACCTTAAACGTTCCCGACTAATTTCAAATTCATATAGGTAGTTGTTATAAACCTATAAATACGCAAAATTTAAAATTTATCAAAATGCTTACACCAGCTCAACAGAGTCGTGAATTAACATTTTTAATACACATAGGTACAAATCGTAGATACAAATAATACCCAAACGTCGATTTGCAGTCTTTTTTTTTAATAAAATGGTAAAATCGATAGTAGGTACCTAATAGGAATGGTTAGTTTCGAAAAAGAATTATATCATTCTGCTAATTCTGGATTAAGAAAGAGTGTCCTCAGCGGAAGTCCTTTTGACCGTTTATAAAATTGAGTTTTAATTTTTTTATTTAAATGCACTGCAACGATGCATTTTTAGAAAGTTTTTTATATTTTCGCCGTGTTCTATGTCTCTGTGTCATTCCATGGAATTTGTAATCGAATTTAAACCTATTTCCCGACTACCTAGAGCTCTGAAATTTTCATTTAGCTAAGAACTGGATGACAATGCATGTTTCAAGTGTGTTTAGGCATATACATAGATTTCGAAATTTATACCGAATTGATATTAAACATGATCTAAGTTGTGTATAGATAATATTATTTTGAAAGTTATTAAATAAATCGTTCGTGGCGTAGTTGGTTAAGCGGCTGATCAGTTCACTTGTGACAGTTCTGATATGTTATCATAATGGGATCGATTACGCGACAGAGAAGTTTTTTTTCTTTTTTTTTTGTATTATTTTAACTGGTAATAAAATAAACTGTTCTAGAAAGTTTTTAGATACAACTACCCTTGATTTTGTTAACAAGGAAACAATCTTCTCTATGATCAATCACAGCGTTGTATGACTTAATATTTTTGCAAAATCAGGGATGCTGTGCATTGTTGAGATGACACAAAATATGACCTATAAATCAGTAAAAAACTTTCTATTATAAAAAGTTCTTTTTGTAAATTGTGCTTATTGTATGGTCTAACCTTAAACGTTTTCGACTTATTCCAAATTCAATACTTGTTTGTAATAAATTTATAAATATATACAATTTAAAACTTGTCAAGAATAATATTGATCACTCTAGCTCAGCAGGGTCAATAAATAAAAGTTTTTCGAGTGTTTGTTTTCTAGGTGATTCTGAAATCAAGGTGTTGGGGGTCAAAAACAAAATGCACAAATAATACGTATACCTCAGTTTGCGTTATATTTTAATAAAATAGTCAAATAAGATAGATATTTATTAGGTTAGCTGTTAGCCGGTATCACTGCGACCTTTGCCGATCTATTGTGAACACCCATTATCTCTTGAATAGGATTAGAGCACCTTGTCCAGCCCTGCCGTCTTAATGAGACTTAATAGCCCATCTGAATTTTGCGAGTTTAGTTATCGACCTCTTTCGGTTTTTCGGATTTCTTTATTGTACAGCGTTAACTTTTGTCTGTACTCTTCCCAGTTATGAACGATTTTGGACTTTTGTAGGTGTTTGTTCCACCAGGGAGTGTTGCTTATGTATTTCCTTGTCTGTTTTGTGCAGCTTTTACGATAAGCAGACCTTACAGCCTCGCTTACCCTGTCCAGCTCTCGGTCCAGACTGGATACATCTCTTATTGACACCGCTCGTTCCTCGAGATTTTCATTAAGCGAATTTACATAGTCCTCCGAATTCGTTCTCCGTGGATTTCTGAGCTTGGTTCAATAATTTTAGGGGTGAGAGTATTGAACCTTACATGCCTGTGATCCGACCCAGACGGCTCGTCCGAGACATGCCAGTATTTAATTTTGTCGTAGATGTTGTCTATGCAGAGGGTCATATCAAGGACCTCTCTGCACGAAACTGTTACAAACGTTGGCGTTTTGCATCTGTTTAATAACTGAAAGCTATGATTTAGTATAAATTGTAATAAATACTCACCTCTAGGGTTGACGTCCGTGCTACCCCACGCTATGTGATGAGCGTTGGCATTGGCTTCCACGATCAGCGGTAGGTTTTTCCTACGGCTATGTCTTATAATGTACATTAGGTGGCCTGGAGAGCAAACCTTGTCTTCTCCAGGGAAGTATGCCATTAGCCTTCTGGTAGCTTCTTACGTGGATATTGACAGTATGACTGCAACAAAATCACCAATTCATAGCACCATAATTAGCTTACACTTAACTGTGTTAAAAAACAATATACAGGCATGGGGCTTTACAGGCTTCGTGTCGTATATAAACTCAGCACGATGCGTTTTTAAGCCTGCAACCCTACCTCCGTATAGCTTTGCTCTTGCTGGAGGGCTACCTACACGCCTTCTCTCTCGAGTCTCCGACGCACTATGGCCGATGCAGCCTTTGCATGTTGGAGATTTGCCTGCAGAACCCTGACTGTAGCTACATCTCCATGAAAAGTTGACACTCACTTCCCCCAGCTATCGCTTCCACAGTCGTGGCGCGACCTTCGCTGAAGGGGGCTGTGGTCCTTCTATCTTCGGTCGGCTCATTGTCAAATTGAAAAAGTTAGTTTTTTAAAACCCATGAAATTTTTTTCGCTAATTCTGGATGTAGGAAGGGTGTCCTCGATTAAAGAGGTATTTCATACAACTTGCGTCTTAGTAGTTTAACGAATCAGCAAACAAATTGAAATAAATTGTTGATGCAAATAAATGGTTACCAGGGTATATTTTTGAACCAATATAAAATATCTATCGCAAATAAAATAAATAGTAAGGTGAAGACCGTTTACAATATTATTTGCTCACAAAGTTTTCTGAAGCTCTGACGTATGGAATGCAGAAAAACTGCATCTTAATTTACGTTATAGCACAAAAAATCGACTGTAAGGGGTATTTCAGTGTTTTATTTTCTTAACTGTAGTAAGACCATTGCTCTTACAAATTTCTTTCGTTGTTATTAATTTTTGCTACTGACCATTTAAAAATATTTTTTTAACGAGAAGTTGTATATTAATTCCATTAGGATTATCTTAAATAATGTATAAACGTTAATTCAGATGTTTGGGGTATACTGTATGTAACAAATATACTTTTGGCATAAACGAATATTTTCGTCAGAAGCTATGCGAAATATGATAAAAAGAAAAGGATTTCACGGTTACGGTTGGATTTTTATGAGTTATTCTCATGTTTGTGACAAAGCCGTACCGAAATATAATCCTTTCACGAAAATATATTTCTATCCTTTAGTAGTGTATTTTGCAGTAAAGTTGCCCAGGATCGAAGATCCTGTTAGATAAAGGAGTTGCAGATATATGTGACCGTCGAGTCGATTCTTATACATGGTTTTATTCGTTGTTTTGCTTTGTTGTAGTTGTTCGAAATGTAGTTTTGGATTGAACGTTTCGCAGAGTCAGTGGATAATTTCGTTCCGCTTAATAAAATTAACCGATACTCTAGACTTTAAGTTTTCGTATCTAGTTAACGACTTTGAATACCTATATAAAAATCAATTATTGATCTTATTTCTTAAAATAACTACTTATTAAACATGATTTTCAAACATTTATTTTAAAACAATAATCCCAATTTTCATTCACCAATTCACAGGTGACTAAAGATTTGGAAATTCATCTCTTTGCTTTACACGTTCTTAGTGACCTCCCATCGAGTTATAGATACGTAACGCTACGGCCACACGGGTGGGGTTTCACGCAGCGTTTCAGCATGAAAACACGCCAACAAAATAGTTCAAATTACTGCCAGTTGCGCTGGCCAAATGCTGAAGAGATTTTTGGAAATAAGGTAAAAGGAGTGCGCTCACGGATACGACTGGTTTTATTTTCGAGCTTCTCTTCACTCTGTCTTGGGTGACCACATGGGTCGGATATCACGTGCCGTATATTTATGATATCAATTTATAATTTAAAAAAATATATATATTTTTATTTTTTATTAAAACTGTTTTAATACAAATAATCTATATATACCTACATATATATTTTCTTTTTTAAGTGTATATGTAACTGAACTGAACACCTCCTAAACGGCTGTACTGATTTAAAAAAATGTACCTACCTATGTGTTTAAATGGTTTCGAGAATGGTGTTTGAATTTATGATTTGGTTCAGTACAAAACGTATTTTTAATTTTTTACTTATATTTGTACTTATTGTTTAGTTCGAAGAATTTCTAATAAATAGCGGTGTAAATTAACAAATATAAAATATAACTATCTACCAATGTTGGATATATAATATAAGTTAGGTAAACACGCTGTGTTTTGATTTCTAGATTACTTATTGCTAATACTCCAGAATGGCTGGATCGATTGAGTTAATTTTGATCTTGTAACATAACTAGGTTACAAATACTCATTGTATTCCTATTACTAAATAAATGTAAAAACGAGAAACGTGATTAAAATAAAATTTAGTCAATAAAATAACAGAAAAAATTCCGAATAAATAATACTAAAAAATACTTATTAAATTAAGTACTATGACGATACTTTCAGGTGACGCAGTTGATATCTTATATATTTAAACAAGCGATTGTTAAGTAAATTCCGTAATGTGGCGCAGTCAATATCTCATATATTTAAACAAGCAATTGTACTACATCAAGTACCATGACACTACCGTAAGGTGGCGTAATTCATATCCTAAGAATTTAAACGAGCACTTTTTACTTAATTAAGTACAAATTATAAAATACAACAAAAAAATAAATAACGGAAAAATGTGATAGGACAAAAACATTACAAAAAAACAGAATCGTACTTTGCGTCGTTTAAAACTTCATTCTAATATAAAATAGTCAAAAATCTTTTTTTGGTGTAATAATTTAAATGTTTGTACTGGTTTTCCATTTCTTATAATCTCAACGTAGTAAGTTTTGTGTGTGTTTGTCAATACTATAGTTTTTGTTCTTTGTAGATTCCTTAAAAAAATTAAACAATTTCGAAAACTTGGACTTCATAAAAGAAACTGTTTTAATTTTTTCCGATTTAATCTGACTGTCAGTCAAAATTATATATAATTTTCCTACATCTTGTAGTATTCAAAAATCTTTTGGAAGTGTTCTTTAAAATTTTAAGCGGAAGTACGCGTTTTCCATTAGATGATCGATTGGTCAGTACTGGATAAATCCAGCATTTTTTATGCCGGCAAATGAGGCGACGACGACGATGCATGACAACCGTGACACAAAGTTTTTATTAAACGTAATTTCGTTCATTATTGCAAACGCTCAATTTTGTGATCATAAAAAACTGCTGGTGTGGCATTTTAAAGAGGAATTTACGCTGCGTGAAATATCCCAGCGTGAAATTCCGCCCGTGTATCCGTAGTTTTAAATGTCTTTATTGCATACTAGCTGACCCAGCGCACTTTTTACCGCCTAACAGTAAATAAATGTCATCTTAATTTTTGAAAATTTTACAATTTTAAACGACTTATTTTTAGAATAGAATAGAAATATGCTTTATTGTCACTGAAAATTATACAATTTTGTGGACAAAGCTAAATATAAATATAACAAAATATAAAAACTAAATAATATAAACCAAAAAACAAATACAAACAAACAATTTATATAAACTTTCATACGTCGTGGCAAAGCTAACAAAGAAAATTAAATAAAAAACAATATAATAACTACAAAATTTGAATAAATTTAAAAATTAGCAGGTTATAATAATATGCAGATAGTAATCAAAAATATAAAAAAAAATGAAGTGATACCCAACTGAAAATAATACTATTTTATCCCCTGTTATTGATTTTAATCGTTTTATTTATTGAAAAACTCATCAACTGAATAATACGGTCTTGTAGAGAGGTATGCCTTTGTCATATTACGAAATCTGATAAAAGATTTAATGTGTATCGGAAGATGATTATATAATCTTTTTGCGGAATACCTATAGTATAGATTTCTTTGCCAATTCCGTAGACGGGATCTGTAAATAAACATCCGATTTTCTTGTGGAGTAGCCATGATTAGGTCTTGTCGGTAAAACATGTAGGTGTTTGCAAATTAAACAAACAGATTCTAAAATAAATAAAGAGGGAAGCGTTAGAATTCCATGATTTTTAAATAGCTCACGCAATGCGCTGTTTCGTCAAGACCAAATACATATCGAATTGCTCTTTTCTGTAATCTGAAAATAGCATTGAATTGGGCAGCTGTACCAGAACCCCAGAGAGGAAGACCATATCGAAGATGAGACTCGAACAAAGAGAAATATGCTATTTTGGCAGATGATAAATTGTTTTCTTTCGACACAGATCTTATTGCAAAGCAAGCTGAGGCCAGCTTCTTATTCAAGGAATCAGTATGAAGGGACCATTTAAGATTGCTGTCAATAAAAATACCTAAAAAAATTTACGGACTCAACTATATTGATTTGGCTGTTATTTAGAAGCAATGGTTAAAAGGCTCCCTTATAAGATAAATCTTCTGTCTTATCTACGTTAACTCAAAGTAAGTTATAATCAGACCAGGCCTTTATTTTAAGTAAATCGGCAGTAATAATTGCATAAAGAGTTGAAATATCCGAATTGCTCCAGGTAATACTAGTGTCATCAGCAAAGAGAAAAATTTTTCCATTAATGTTTAAGTAAGTGATGTCATTAATGAAGAGCAGAAAAAGAATAGGACCTAATACAGAACCTTGAGGTACTCCACTCGTAGTCGTTTTACAACTAGAATCAGCACCATTTGCTCTAACCAGTTGTTTCCTATTCCCCAAATATGACTTGAACCAGCTTAAAGAAATTCCCCGAATCCCATAGAAATTTAGTTTTTTTAATAAAATGTCGTGATTAACACAATCAAAAGCTTTAGCATAGTCACAGAAAACAATGGCTGTAAAGAGATTTCTGTTTAGTGCTAGATATACCTCATGTAATACAGAAAACATCGCATCAGAAATACAATTATTAGACAAAAAGCCGAACTGATTTTGTGATAAAATGTTGTGTTTAAGGAGAAAGGGCATAAGTCGGATTTTTACAAGCCTTTCAATAATTTTGGATAGTACCGGAAGTAAGGCAATAGGTCTATAGTTGCAGGTGTTAGATTTTTCGCCACCTTTATAAAGAGATATTATAATGGCTGTCTTTAGGTACTCTGGAAATGTACCTTTTTCTAAGGAATCGTTAATTAGGGAGACCAAGTTTACTAACACATTATCCGGAAGGTTAAAGAAAATATTTGCTGATAGTCCATCAGTACTACAGGACGATTTGCTTTTAATACTTTTGATTGTTTGCATTAGTTCAGATTTATCAACCGGTCTTATGAAGAATGTATCAACGATATTTTTTGAGTTGGGGAGGAAGGAAATGGGATCGTTTTGTGGCAAAATAGTTGACGTTAAATTTTTACTAACATTAATAAAGTAATCATTTAAATTTTCAGGGTTCGGAAAGGAAAAAGTTTGATCCGTCGTATTACTTTGATTTCGAAGGTCGTTTATTATAGACCAAGTTTCTTTTGAAGCATTTTTGGAGTTTACTAGACGATTTTGATAGTATGTTTTTTTTGCTATTTTGATTAATTTTAGGTAAGTTGCTCTGTATTTGTTAATATATTCGATCACTGAGACGCTGTCAGTAAATTTTTTAATACTTAGTAATGCACGCATATTTTTGGCTAAAATGCGGTTACCTTTAGTAGTCCAAGGTTTGTGATGTTTTGGCCTAATGGTTATTATTTTTAGACGTAACCAGTATTTTCAGTTATTGTTTTCTATTTTTTTTTATTTTATGATATTTACAATTTTCAAAAATTATTTACCGTTTTTTACAAATTCTTTTGATGTTTAACAACTTTTTACTTAATCAGTTTTTTCATTTATTTTTTTCAATGAATTTTGCAAAATTATACTTTCCATTTTTGTTTTAATTTTTATTTTCTTTACAATTTTTTCTGCTCTGTTTTTTGTTTTTATTAATATCAATACTTGGTTAATAAGTCTTTTTTAACATCTGTTATTCAATTTCATACTGACTCAGGATAAAGCGTTTATTCGGAAAATCGACAACCACAAATTTAAATCTTTGTTTTTAAGCTTTTCAAAATTTTAACAAGGTGTCCCTGAATCGGGTAAAACGCATATTTTGAAAATCAAAACAATATTTTTTAGTCTTTTTTGGTTTCTGAAATCTGCATCATCTTATTTCTCAAAAGCGTGTTTTGCGAAACTCGCTTTAGTATTTTTTTTATTAAATTTTCTAAATCAATATTAAACAAAAATTTAGATAAACTCGTTTTTCTTTTGGTTCTTAAATATAAAATATAGTTTTTTAAAATATAAAAAAGCCGACGATATTTTTTTGTTTTTTTTTTAATAAATAAAACTCGCATTTAGAAGTCGTATCTGGTCCCGTTTCAGAGAGATGATTCAAAAAATTTAAAAAGTAACTGAATTATATGTTTAAAAAAAGGTAAAATGCATTTCTAATAAGAAAATTGTTTTATTGTAAAAAGTATCATATGCATTTAATAAAAAATGGCCAGTCTAATACAAAAAAATCCAAAAAAAAATATAATATATAAATACCATAGTTTAATATCTATTTCAGAAAAAGACACAACAAAAAACTTAAAAATCAATTAAAATTCTTAAGCTGTTCTAAACTACAATCATAAAATTTGAGATTCCGATTGTCATAAGTGGCTACGAAATCCGTTTGCCAGATTTTCAATCCTAGTCTAACTAATAGGGTTTTCGATTTTGATGAATAGTTTTCACCTAGTGAAAACTAAACTAAACAGGTTCATTTGATTCAGTTGGGTGCACTTGTGCTTTTTCTGAGTTTTATATCCGATACTAAAGTCGGTGTGGTATATATGTGCACTGCAGGCCAAATTCTTGCATCGTCTGGTAGAGGTAATGCAGTAAGAGCAAGTGTATTTTTGTTTCATTTACTAGCATATGTTGCAATGAATGCACTTAAGGAATTTGTTTGTTTCAAAAATGATGCAAAACTTGCACTTTACATGACACGCAACACGAGCTGTGATGTTATTCGAGCCAACAATGATCGGCTTTGGTGCAGTGAGGTCCAAAACGTTAGAAGTCTGTTATTTGCTCTCTAAAAGTGTGGTTCGAACGATAGATAAATTTATATTTTTGTCTTTTAAATTTGTCTATGGAACAGACTATAATAGGGATGTGGACTGTACTCAAATAAGTATAAAATTTTACCACGAAAAGTTAGTTTCTATAATATAAATAATAAAAAACACAATATTTTCTTCAATAAACAGGGAATTAATTTTGTATTTAATAAAATGTAATTAAATATTTCACTCTCAAGTCACGTGACAATGAACACCAAACAAAATGTGTGACGTCACTTGTTTTCAAACAAGAATTTTCGCTGTCAAGTAATATGGTGTTTGTTGATATTTGGATAATATTATTACTGTTTTTACTTTAAACTTTATGTTTATAAAATGTAAAATCCATCTTATTAACACAAAACTACGAAATAACTTTCTATTACATACAACTTCGACAATGTTTAGGAGCAAGTGACGTCACAGCGGGCGTTTCACAGATATCCTCGTTTTGGCACGAAATTTGAAATGGAATTTTAAATAACTTATTTTAAAGCTATTAAAGGTTTTTTACGATACTAAGACGATGACGTCACAAGCTAAAAAATTGCGGCGTTGTCACGTTGTAATTTTTTTCCCTTACCTAAATAAAGGAATGCGATTGTTTTCCTTTTCAGTTTATTTTTGCTGTTAACTATTATCGAAGTATTTAATGACCTGAAAGACATCCATTTATGATCTTAAAATGTTTTATTCGAAAATTTAACTAATATCCTTTACTACGTGGAAATGTTTCATAATGAACAAGTAAAACAAGTAAGTAGGTACCAGATAAGTCCACAAAATAGAAAACTATTCTTCCCCCTAATAACGCAACGACTATCTTTGTGAAACCGGTCGTAAAGGAAGTTTTCTATTTTGTGGAGTTATTTAATACTTGTTCATTATGTAACTATTTCCACAAAGTAAGGATTGAAATAATCAATTTGAACATTGTTTTATACTGTGTGTTTAATACTTTATGGTGGAAATCTAACAGTTATTGTGTAATTTACAATTTTCAGACATGTTATCAATTTTATATCCTATCAAAGTAATATAAAAATTATACCTTGCTTGTCCTTACTTATAATGCTAGAACTATGTATTTGATGCAAACCTGTATGAGAAAACAGGTTTGCATCGAATACATAGTTCTATAAGTAAGGACAAGCATGGTATAATTGTTTTATTACTTTTATAGGATATAAAATTGATAACATGTCTGAAAATTGCAAATTCCAGAACAACTGTCAGATTTCCACTATAAAGTATCAAACACAAAGTACAAAGCAATGTTCAAATTGATTGTTTCAATCCTTACTATGTGGAAATATTTTAATATAAAAACAAATTACCATACTAAGTACTCTCTTTATTATACAAATTAACAGTCACAAGTTATTGTATGTATGATTCAGGTTGCCTACTCTAATATGAAACCGTCACTATCATCGTCTTCACTATCAAAATTAATAATAAGTGGAGGCACATCCTCCCTATCAAATCCCACTTCCCTATCCCACCAATCTTGTATGATTTTTTCAGTATGTTGTACTGTTTTCAACCATACATCAGGAGTTGCTTTTTCTAATGCTTTTTTCCAGGTTGCTAGTGCTTTTTCTCCCGAAGTACCATCCATTCCCACATTATCTCGATAATAATTTTTAGTAATGCCCCAAATATGTTCGATAGGGTTGAATATACAATGGTAGGGAGGAAGTCTAAGTACTTTATGCCCATATTTTTCAGCTAAAATGTCTGCTTCATACAGTTCCGGTGGTTTATTCCTAAAAATGATAGTTTTTTAAGTTTTATACTTTCAAGTTTCATCTGAGGTTACTTCAATACATATTTTATACATATCTAATGTTTAGTAAAAGTTACTCAATTTATCTAGATAATGAATTCAGATATTTTTCTATTTACTTACATTTGTACTAAAAACAATAACTGTTTTGAAGAAAGTGGCTTCAAAGGGAATACCATTATTAGTTAACCAGTTCTGAATATCAGCTTTTTTGGTAGCAGTTGTGGGTACTTTATTGACCACCGTACTATGGTAACTGGCATTATCCATAACGATCATTGTAGGTTCTTCTAAATTCATTAAAAGCTGATATTCAAACCAATGCAAAAAATTTTCTCTATTCATCTCACCATGGTAATCACCATCCCGAGTTTTGGAAGAAAATACCAACTCGGCTCCAGGAATAAATCCAGAAGATGCACCTGCATGCAGTACTATGTATCTAAAATCAAAAAATAGTGGTTTGTTATTTTAAAGCAAATTACAAGATACAAGAATGGAAAACTTTTTAAAATATATTTCTCTACGAATTTTGTAGTTATAGTCATATTTATTAGTGATTTTATTCTTTCTATACAATGCAACTTCTATATCGAAGATATTTTAAAATAAACATTTCGATAGGTCATGTAATGAACAAAGTAAATTTAAGGGTCAAATGCATGAAGCGGTTATGTTAAATTTTCCAATTAACATCTATTTTATTCTGTATGAACGTTTTAAGTGTCATACACATGTAAGTTAAGCCCTTCTGCTACTTAGTATTCATCTAAATTTGATGAAAAGAGAGGTTAACACTTTTGGGTAAGATAGTGTGACACTTAACATCTTCATAAACAGTTATTGTTACCTCTTCATTATGTAACAATTAAAAAAAAAATATTATATCTGTGTACCTGGCACCACCAACTTTCGTTTTTTTCACACTTCTCTGATCAGAATTTTGCCAGGAACGTCCAACTGTACCATCTTTAAATATCCATGTCTCATCCAAAAAAACAAACTGGTACAGGCCTTCTCGTTTAATCTTAACATATTCGTGCAGAAAATGTACACGTTTCAATGCAATGTGTGGTAATTCCATTAAACCACGACGTGGATCATCTTTCTTATATTTAAAACCAATATTTTTCAATACTTTCCACAGTGAAGTTACACAGCCCATAAACAGTTCTCGCTCTTGGAGTTTCAATTTTAACGTATTTAATGTTATGTGTTCCTCTGAAATACATAATACTTATGTTAATTGATGTGAGTGTAAAATTTTCAAAATACTTACTGTTTTTGTACATGTCGTAGATAACATTGCGGATAGCATTTTCATCAAAACCATCAATTGTAACAATAGGTTTTGTACGTTGCCTTTCTTTTACTGGGCTTTTGGGAGCTTCACCTTTCTTGTCCTTGGCTGCGATACGATTCACCGTTGTAAGACTCAATTGCAATGCATCTGCAACTCTCTGAAATATTTTTAATATGATTTACAAAAATACATACTCAGGGTTCATGAACCTAACCCCAAAATTCAAATACCTACAAACTTCGTGTGTTTTAGATATTAAAAATTTGTATTGATAATATTGGGTGTAAATAATATACTTATACTTACATCTCTCACAGCAGTAAGTGGAAGCAATGGGCCTGCATTTTCACGTTCACGTTCAAAATAGCTTATTAATGCTCTCACCATTTCCTGTGATTGTTTGCTTAAAGGTTTCGGCATTTTAATAATTTTCACACACACACTGCAGAGTAATCCAATAAGTTAAGTATAAAAATAACTGTTAGTAATGAAAACTACTGTTTTTTATAGATTTTAAAGAAATCTGAATACAACAAAACACTAATAAAACGTAAAGAAATATTGAAGATTGTAAACAATGACGAATACTTTAACAATGTTGACTTGGCAATATGGTGAAGTGTTGCCAACTTATGACATTTAATTCCCATTTGTTTATCGTATTTACTCTCTCTTTTTATTTTGTTTTTGTGTTTACCATACAAATAACTAAAAATTACGTCATCGTCTTAGTATCGTAAAAAAGGTTTAGTTGTAGTAAAAAAATAAAGTAGTTTAGGCTATATTTGGTACTTATGCATGGTTTTAAACACTTTCCCAAAAATAGTCCACATCCCTATTGTGCACTTTCAGTTCTAAAGGCACGCTAGCTGTGGGTAGATAGTAGGTACGAATATGTAGAGATCTAGTTATTAGAACAAGTTGATTATAGTCGCGGTGTCAAATAAAAAAGTAGTTTAATTGATCTATTAGGCGCACAATTTTTTAAAAGTTTTGGTAAACTAAATCCCACCAAAAACATTTTCATGTAAAATGTTGCCAAGACGAGCCCATATGACTCGCACTGTCAAAAAGTTATCAGATCTCATGTAGAGCCAAGCTTCTAACACTACACGCCCTAACTCTACAAGGCCTAACTTCACAAACTCTACACCTTAGTCAAAATATGTGGCTTGGCCATTTCGCTACATTCAGATCGGCGTAAGGTGAAAAATCAATTCACTGTTCATTACTTTTGTGTTATACAATAGTTCTTGTAGTAACGAACGTCACAATAAGTAAATTGTGATAAGACCAAGCTGTCACATCGCAGTTTCTTTGTTTCTTAGTTTAATTTATGACGCTGGCTGTAAATAAGTTTAAGGTTGGTAAAACCTTTTTTAATGCAGTTATTCACTTGTTTGGAAAAACTTAATTCTACATCCATTTCCAGACCCAAGTTTCGTGTACTATTGCAAGTTTCAATTTTATTATTCCCTATTTTAATATTTAAGTTATTCAGATGTTCTTGCCTTGCTGAACTGCGCCCAAACAAGAGAGCTTGGCATTTTTTTGGATATAACCCCAGACAGTGGTTATTGGAAGCATTAACTAAGAGTCTGAGATCTTCATTTAATTTATTATTACCGTCTAATAATTCTTCGGGTTTAAAAGAGATGTAGATTTAAGAATCGTCAGCGTAAAGATGAATTTTTGAGTGTTTAAGAAAGGTACACAGTTGGGATGTATATAAGGTAAAAAACAGAGGTCCAAGGATCGATCCTTGTGGAACGCCATTGTTTATATTAATGGCATTGGATATTTGGCCGATTAGCTTAACAGACTGCACTCGCCCTGTCAGATAACTTTTTATCATAAGTGAAGCTTCAGCGCTGAACCCTAGATAATGTAAAATTGCCAAAAGCAATTGATGATTTAGCTTATCAAAAGCTTTGGAATAATCCAACAGAACAAGTGCAGTTAGTTTTCCTTGGTCAGCAGCTTCCAGTATGTCATCTGTCACTTTCAAAAGAGTTGAAGTGCAGCTGTGGTCCTGCCAAAATCCCGACTGAACCGGAGGAAGGATGTTAAAGGTTTCAGCATACTTACGAATTTGTGTTTCTAAAATTCTTTCTTAAATTTTGTACACAGTTGGAAGGATGCTAAATGGCCGTAGGTCTTTAAACTCAGTTGAATTTGATAATTTTCGTATTGGGAGCAGATATGATCTTTTTCTTAGATTTGGAAATGTGTGAGTTTCAATAGAACTATTCAGTATATGTAAGATAATGGAAAAATGTAAGGACAGCAATATAAAAGCATTTTAAGCCCAATACCATCGGTACATATTGCTTCAAATCTAATAGAAATAAGTGCCTTGTCAATATCTTTGATATTGGCCAGATGAAATGTGAAGTCACCTATATTGTTTTTCTTATTTTGAAGATAAAAATTTTATGTATCTGGATCGGGATTTTTAGAATTGGCTGCAATAACAAAGTAACGATTAATATCTTCCACGTTATCTAGCAGTGGCGGAACAGATTTTTGGGCTCTAGAGTAGATATTTAGGTCTTTAAGAACTTTCCAGTTCTTTTTCGGATCATTTGGTAAAAAGTTGTTACAAAGATACTGTTTTTTTGCATTATCGACTTTTACAGTTACCCGGTTTCTAATAGTTTTATAAGTTAGCCAATTTACAAGTATTTTTTTTTGTATTTATAAAGGGCTTTATTTCTAAGTTCTATTAAGTTTTTTATATCTTTATATATCTTTTATATACATTAACATATTAAGGTACACGCATCTTTTTGCAAATCCAGCGGACACTTGTTTATCTCGTTTTTTTGTTTTTCATAACAGATAACAAGTCATCTTTGCAAATTTTATTTTGTTAGTTATTTAGTCATGTTTGGTGTGCATAAAACTGTTAGACAAAAGCTCTCCTTCTAGTTTTAGAGTAAAAAAGTAATAAATATTTTTAGATTTTATTTTATTGGTTCAATTACCTTTTTTAAAATTTCAAGATTTACCAATTTTTTACAATTTTACCAATTTTTCATGATTTGTCGACATTTTCAAGTCAATCGTGAACTTTTAAATTTTTCACGATTTTTGTGGTTTTTTATTAATTTTTCTTTTTATAAAAATTATTAAACGTGGTTATGAATAGTGTATATTAATTTCATATCATTCTATTAAACATTATATTAATGTCATGTTTTTTTTTTAGGGAAATCTACTGGTATAGTAACAAATACCAGAATAACTCATGCAACACCAGCTGCTCTTTATGGCCACGCGCCTTCTAGGTATTGGGAAGATGATTCCAAAGTTCCACCAGCTGCTAGAAAGTCTTGTAAGGATCTTGCTAGACAACTGATAGAAAATGACCCTGGAAGAAATATTAATGTAAGTAACAAACTATTTTAAATTGGTATCTCCTAAAAGTAAAAATTTGGTGTGCATAAAACTGTTAGACAAAAGCTCTCCTTCTAGTTTTAGTGTAAAAAAGTAATAAATATTTTTAGATTTTATTTTATTGGTTCAATTACCTTTTTTTAAATTTCAAGATTTACCAATTTTTCACAATTTTACCAATTTTTCATGATGAATTTCAAAACTGTCACTCAGCTTGTCAGTGCGACGTTCTAATTGTTTTGCTACATATTTCAATTTAAATAATCAGAATTATTACACGGTCGTGGAGAAAATACAGTCTGTTACACGGTTAGAATGAATATTCGATAACTCGTGGTTCCTCTCGCTCGCTACGCTCGCGTTCGGAATTCTCCACTTGTATCGAATTTTCATTCACACCTTGTTACAGAATATACTATTCAGTTACACGTAAATTTTTAAGTTTTTTATACTTTTTCCAATATTCCATGATTAGTCAACATTTTTCCAGTTATACTTTTGTCCAATGTTAATTTTTGCTTTTTTTGCATTTACACTTCAGTACTGCAGAAGGTGCTGACAAACAATAACCAACTATTAAATACAAAATAGTAGTTTGCCAAATGTTATCTAAAACAGAACACAGAGAAAAGGTGACTCTTATATTAAACACTAGTTAGTATTTATATGCTTGGCAACATTACTTTTCTTAACCCTTGTTTTACGGAGAATCTCTTATCGCTGTTAACTCATAAAAATTCGCAATTTTTATTAACTTATTCGTATAGTCACTGATTACTATTGGTTGATAACAAGTGTAATACGAGTAAACGTGGGCTATTACAAGCCAATAATTTTACTTTATTGTAAGTGTGATATTAAAAATCATTGAGTTGTGTTAGCTTTGTGTAGTTTTTTTATTGCTTTCCAATATTGTATTTGGTTTGTTATTGAAATTTTATTTTTTGAAAATCTTTTTTATATTAAAAACCTTATAAAAATGTCCCAAAACGTATTCAATAAAATTTAAAATTAATTTAGTTTTTAAATAAGTATTTTAATAAGAGATAAAATTTTATCTGCAAGTGAATAAGAGAACGAGGCAGATACTACCAATAAATATGGCATGTGGATGTCACCCTCTGCTCGATTGTTTGTTCGAAACATGTATAAACAACTGATGTTGGAAAATGATGGGTCAAATTATGGTGACATAGAGCGAATCCACATAATAACAGAACTTTCGAAACCATCGATAAAGAAAGTGGTATCTAGGTAAGAGTGTTATCCACGAAAAAATAAACTAGATCATGGTATGAAAATAATAATAAATAAATAAAAATATGCTAAAAAACAACATTATCATAACCAAAATAGTTTATACACTAACATACACATATCTATATAAATTGTATAAAAGTAAAAAATAGACAATACAATAATTTAATATTTAAGCAGCTGATTCACTTTATACTAACATTTATCCACTAATTAATGTTAAAGAGTTTATTTAAATAGGGACAATGATTTACTGCTCTTTACAGACTATGGTAGCCCATGAAATAATAAAGGACCCAATGACTTAGGTCAATTTTTAGATACCTGCACTCTCGAGAGAGGCACATCAAGATGATTTTTGATTCTGGTATCGTGTTATGAATGACAGATCTTGTTAAAAACTAATTGCGATTTAAATAAACATAAACACACATTTCAAAGATAAAAAGAAGTGATGGCAATGTCAAAATTTTATGGATTTTAAAGTAGTTCATACAACTTTCTTTTGAGGACAAACCACATATTACACGAACTATTCTCTTATGTGCAACAAACACATCACTTAAACCAGACGACCTTCCCCACAGGCAAATGCCGTAATGAAGTCTAGAGTCTACTTGGATATAATAGAGCCTCTACAATTGATCAATATTTAACACATTTTTTAAGTTGCGAAATTGGTAAGCAACAGAATTTATTTTATTGATCAAAAACCTACATTGTTTGTCCCAGGAAAGATGTTTATCAAGATGTACACCAAGAAACTGAACAAGTGTCTCTATTGATTGCAAACCAACCAATTCGATATTATTAGATAACATCTTTATGTCGGTTGTGGAAGCGAACACATTTTGTTTTGTCTGTATTTAAATAAAGACAGTTGGCTTTAAACCATTGATTCATGTCCGACATAATTCTCTCAAATCTAGAAAATAATTGTGAGTTCTGTTTCCGATATGACAACAGATGTGTCGTCTGCATAAATAGTAAAAATTCCATTACAAATTTTTACAATGTCATTTATATATAACAAAAATAACGTAGGTCCTAAGACAGAGCCTTGGGGAACTCCAATGTTAGCATATTCTATCGTTGATGAGTGATCAGTGCCGACCACAACATAGCTTTTACGGTTGCATAGAAAACTTTTTATCCAATCATACAGCAGTTTACTTAAAAGTATATCGTGACTAATGCAATCGAATGCCCTACTGAGGTCACAGGATATCCCAACAGGACACTCCCCAGCATCAATGTAGCTTATGACTTTTAGTTAGAACAAAAGAATAAATTGGAGTGATGGTGAATTTACTCTGTACAAAGCCATGCTGATCGTCAGTTATTACAATTTAGAAAAGATAATAACTTCTCCACAAAACACAATTTAAATATTTTGGAAAATATGGAAGGCAAAGTAATGGGTCGATAATTACTTAATAGGAGGAAGTCTCCTTTTTTATACACATGTGTAATTTTTCCTGTTTTTAGGTAACGCAGAAATATTCCATTAATAACAGATAAATTTATCACGTGCACCAGTGGTGTGATTAAATGTCTCAAAACGCGCTTAACTATAAAATGGGGTACCTACCTCATCAAAACCAGAAGAGAATTTATAATTAAATTTTCTATTTAACAAGTTAAACAATTCAGCCTCAGTGTACGGAACTAGAAATAAAGTATGTGTTAGAGTTTCAATTTTGCTTAAGAGACAATCAGTGGTAACATCACTCACTGGTTCAACTTTTGAAGCTAAATTGAGTGGTTCATTCTTAAAGAATTTATCAAACATATGAACGATATCATAAGGAGTATCGATTACCTCATTATTATACCCCATTGAATGAATTTGTTGTTTACGTGATTTACTTGTGAGTTCATTTACTACATTCCAAGCTGTTTTTACAGGGTCATCGGAATTGTTTATTTTGTTTTGAAAATATTGTTTTTTAGACTTAAGAATCAAATTTTCATGTTTTTTCTGTTCAGCTCCGTAGAAATTATTTAATAAAGGATACTGTCTTTTAATAACAAACAAATCCTTCAATTTCTCACTAGATCTTTTGTAATCTTTTTTTTTAATTGGTTCGTAAAAATGTGTTTATACTGTTTAAATTTTCAAATAAAAAATTATAAATGTTATTCCAGAAATGTTATACCGTTTTTAAAAAATGATCAAACAAGAAGTTATGACAGTTCCCGGTTTTAACCAAAAGTTTTGCAATTGTTAGGATTTAGATACCGAACCTTAAATAAAAGACAATCGATTATGAAATCGCAGAGAATTATTATGACCATTAATTTATACTTAAATAAAATCAATAAAGCACGTCAGGACAAAAAGTTTATTATTTATCTTGATGATACTTGGTACAACACTTATGATATTTTGAAAAACGGATGGAAAGACCCATCTTTTAAAAGCTCTCTTAAAGCTCCACCAAAAAGAGAAATACGCGTGATCATTTTAAATGCCAGAAATGAGAATGGTTTTGTGCCAAATTTTTTGCTGGTTTGGTCCGAAAATATTTTAAACACTTCAGCAAATTATCGTTAAGACATGACATCTACTTTATTCGGAAAATGTTTTGAAGAGCAGCTGTTACAAAATTTACTTCAAAATTTAGTAACAGTAATATACCATTTACGACCGACTGGAGAAATTTCGAAAGCTAATCTCGAAAAAATATTACCTACCAATTTCTTTAAACCTATAAAGCGTAGGGCTAGCTTATTCTTCAACATGTTTAAAAAAGGATTTGCTTCTATATTAAATTGTTAAACCAAATTATGTTGGCTGAGCAATATAGTTCGTTTATTACCATATTATTATGTATTTAATAACCCCATCGAGTTGATTTGGAGCAACATGAAAAGAAAATTTAGAACGAAAAATGTGCCCCCAACTTTACCAGGAAGTGAATGGATTATGGTATAATTGCATTGGCTATATTTATAAAGTTGAAAATATGTACCTACTTATAGAGTACTTTCGGTTCATTCCTGTGTTATCGATTAAAAGGACCCATCTAGTGAGAATGATAGTTTTGACGAAGATTAGTTTTTTTTCATCTGATTTAGAATCTAAATCTGTATCATTTGGTACTCATTTTCTTTGTAGTTTTTTAACCTATTTTCTTTCTCGACAGATGTAACCTTGACGTAGTGAGAAGGCTTGCGTGCTTTAATAATTATAATTTAAAGTTAGACTGATACACCTTAGATTATAATTAATCTTTAAAAAGGTTTCAAATATTTGTAAAATCATAAATATCGAGTATCTAAATAATATAAGCGAAGTCCGATCCTGCTCCGGGCAGTTAGCTGAACTGTTTGTCGTTGCTGGAAAGTAAAAGTTATCTTTGAACGAAACTATACGTATGCGTAAATTTTTAAGTTTTTCATATTTTTTATGGTTTATGAAATTTTTCTTAATTTGTCACTTACTTACTTTTAGATTTTTTCAATAGTTTTCGATTAGCCCAGATTAGTGAACATTTTTAATGATTTTATTACGACGTTTTTTGCATAGTTGTATCAATATTTTAAGATTTCAGTTAATATTCTTATTTCTAATTTTTTACCATTTTTAGGTTTTTCTAGATGTTTTACTTAATTAAATACCTATTTCCGATATCTTTTTTGTTATCGTTTAGCACTATCGACAGATAATTTTTCACGATTATACGACTTTTTCATGATTTGTCGAGATGTTTCCAGTCTTTTGTGAGATTTTAAATTTTTCTTCATTTTATGACCGGAAGTCGCCATCAACTTCGTTATTTTAGATAAAACACCCTGTATATTATTACATTTTCGGATTCCTCATAAAATTCTAGACTAATTTTATATAAAGTAGTCTATATTTTAAATCGATAGTTTTTGAGTTATTCAAATTTTTTTAAAAATTTTGACAGATGCGACCAAATTGTGAAAAATCAATAACTGGACTATTTTACAATCAGAAGAAACAAAAGTTGCTACGCTTGAACGATAAATGATGTTCTTTAAATCGATAAACAAATAATTTAGTTTCTTAAACGGTGTGCTATTTTTCAGAACTTTGAAACAGAATAAGTCAAAATTTTCAAATAGAACACCCTGTAAATAGTAACGTCGTCTTACGTGAAATTTATTTGGCTTTCAAATTGTATTAGGGTTCTCTATACCTAAAATCAATAGTTTTCACATAAATCAGAAATTATATCCTAGGGGCAGATTTCCACATACAAATCGCAGATTATAAGACAGTTAATTTGAGTATTTTTTTTAAAAACATAGCAAATTGTCTAAATTATGATTTTATGATGCATTTATTATTGTTTTCCTATGACTTCAGTAACTATAAAACACTAAGCTTTTATTAAAAGAGTAAAAAGGGTATTACGAAAGAGATTATTAAAAATGTCATTTGTGGGAAACGAAACTGTTAGCGATTTTTAGTAATTTCCACAAATAATATTGCATTTAAGAAAACAATAATTTAATATAATCAAATTTAATAAAACACATCAAGGATTACGTTTAATTTAAATTTTCAAATTGCCGACAGTTTGTCGCTAGACATTTGTGAATGCGACGTACCATACCTTCTGTTACGGCCCTTCGGATCTCATTAGGATCTAAATTCCTAAACGCCTCCCTAACCCTTTGTTTAATGTCTTCTTTGGTGGTGGGAGGAGTAGCATACATTAAAGATTTGATTTTTCCCCAAATGTAGTAGTCCAACGGTGTCAAATCTGGTGATCGCGGAGGCCATCTAAAACGTCCGTTCAGCGCTATCCAACGATCGTCAAAAGTCTACATTAGAAGCTGATTAACACCATGAGTATTGTGTACAGAAGCACCATCGTATTGATACCACGCTGCTTTGGTAAAGATTCTAATGCTTCTTGCAAATTATATGGCATGGTACGTCGCATTCACAAATGTCTAGCAACAAACGGTTAGCAATTTGAACATTTAAATTAAACGTAATCCTTGATGTGTTTTATTAAATTTGATTATATTAAATTATTGTTTTCTTAAATGCAATATTATTTGTGAAAATTACTAAAAATCGCTAACAATTTCGTCTCCCACAAATGACATTTTTAATAATCTCTTTCGTAATACCCTTTTTACCTCTTTTAATGGAAGCTTAGTGTTTTATAGTTACTGAAGTCATAGGAAAACAATAATAAATGCATCATAAAATCATAATTTAAAAAATTTGCTATGTTTTAAAAAAAAATTCTCAAATTAACTGTCATATAATCTGCGATTTGTATGTGGAAATCTGCCCCTAGGATATAATTTCTGATTTATGTGAAAACTATTGATTTTAGGTATAGGGAACCCTAATAAAATTTGAAAGCCAAATAAATTTCACGTAAGACGACGTAACTATTTACAAGGGTGTCCAAGTTGAAAATTTTGACTTATTCTGATTTAAAGTTCTGAAAAATGACACACCGTTTAAGAACACCCTGTGTTGTGAAACTAAATTATTTGTTCATTGAATTAAAGAACATAATTTATCGTTTAAGCGTAGCAACTTTTGTTTCCTTTGATTGTGAAATAGTCCAGTTATTGATTTTTCACAATTCAGTCGCATCTGTCAAAATTTTTAAAAAAATTTGAATAACTCAAAAACTATCGATTTAAAATATAGACTACTTTATATAAAATCAGTCTAGAATTTTATGAGGAATCCGACAATGTAATAATATACAGGGTATTTTATTTAAAATAACGAAGTTGATGGCGACTTCCGGTATAACCGGAAGTGCAAGATTAATGACATTATTTTAGGCAGATAGGCCATCAATGAAAATGGCCAAGTACAAATTTTCAGATTTCAAATCGACATAGATCTCGAGATATTTCTACTGTCCCTTCGTCGTGACACACCCTGTATGTTAGAAAAAGCCGTCGATGCGATAAACTGTCGAATGAGTTTTTTTCTCATAATTCGAAAACGTCGCATTAAAAGCATAGCTTAAATTATAATTATTTAATCAAAATCTGGTATTTTATTTATTATAAAGTTTTATAAATGCATTACTATTGACATAACCTAACTGGATTTAATTCGTATTAAAATGATATATTAGCCTGTTGTGAAATATGTTACTCACACCAAGTGCGGTGGTAATTATATGCTTTCACACAGTGAATAGTTTAGTTGGTACATTATGGTTTTGTTTGACAAACGCAGCTATACAATAACTTTAGTCTTTAGAGTATTTAAAATTATTTGATCATAAGCGTATAATACAGAAACTTGTGTTCGTTGAAATGAAATATGTATTCTCTTATGTGGAAACATAGTTTGTAGTGTTTGTTGTAAATATAATATATTGTCTAGTAAAATTTTAAACATAATTTAGTTACTTAACATTATTCTATCAATAAATATTTTATACTTCGCGAATCGCCTTGATCAACAACAATTTTTTTTTAAACTTTTTTATTTCTTAACTAGCTAACCCGAGAAAATTCATACCATCTATTAATTAATAAGTATTTTTATTTTTCGTTTCTTTTAATCTTTATGATTTTCCGGCGTTGGTAAATTGGGCCCGCGGTCAGGGATTATTTACCTGTCCGTACGGATTAAAAAAGGGTAAGGTTGGTATGGGGAATTAAGGACAATTCTCGGTACTTACACTTTTACACGGATTTTTAGGATGTCTAACCATTTTTTTAAACAATTGTCAAAATTTTTTAAGATATTCAACATTTTTTATGACTTTTGACAGTTTTTTTTTCCATTTTCATTAACTTTTCAGGATTGTCAAGAATTTCTTATAATTTCCACAATTTTTTACGTTTTTCTTTACGTTTTTCTTACGTGTCAATACGTTTCTGTTTGACTTTGACATTTTTTTAACTATTAGCAGCAATTTTTTAAGATTACTAATAATTTCCTATAATTTTCAACAATTTTTTTACGCTTTTTAACATTTCTGTACGATTTTTAACATTTTTTTACAATTTTCAATTTTTTTCGGTTTTTCAATGTTCTTTTAATATTTTCAACATAATTTGTCTCAATTTTTAACATCATTTTAAGATTTTTGTATATATTTCATAATTTTCACCATTTTTTAGGACTATTAACGATTATTTACAATTTTTAACGTTTTTTTCACGATTTCCAACAATCTTTCTGGGTTTTAACATTTTTTTAGGATTTTCGTCAATTTTTCACGATTGTACAATTTTTTTTACAATTTGCAACTTTTTTTATTATCTTTGACAGTTGTTTAACCATTTTTTTAATCTTTTAAGATTGTTAAGAATTTCTTAGAATTATTCACGTTTTTCAAGATTTTTTTATAATCTTCGACATTTTTTCACCATTTTCACAATTTTTTTTTTGGGGTTTTTAACATTTTCAACGTTGTTTCAAGATTTTCAACAATTTTTTTACGATTTCTAATATTTTATCAGTAGGAGTTCTCATAATAATTATCATAGAAAACGAAGTAATTTTTTAAATTTTCTCATTTGCAGATTAATTCTAATAAACCATAAAAAACATGTTAACCGAAATATTTCTTAGAGTTTATATTTAAAGTAAACAACTTTTTCATAAACATTTTGGCATTTATTTAATGGTAAATCATCAACAGCTTCCTGGGCATATTTCTGGTGGTGTAAGTATTTAACAACTTTATTCATATTGAAATTAAAAAATGTTTTGATAACAGTTTATCATTAAGAATATTTAGAGATAACAGAATACGAAAAAGTAATACAGTATTTAAGACGAATATCTCTTGTTTAGTGTTCCGAACTAGGTCGTTTTTAAATGTAATCCAGAATCCAGATTTAATACAATCCTATGGCTTTAATACGTAGATTTAATAGGCGCTCAAGCGCAATTTACATGTTTATAACGTCTTATTTCTTCCTTGTGCAAAAGGAGTCATAGTAAATTCCATTCATATTAAATAAAGCAGTGTCAATGGTTAGAGTTTACAAATTAATGAAAAAGTGTAACTGAAATCTTTGACTTCTTAATATATTTTTTTGGGACGGTTTTTGTTAATATTAAAGTATTACAGTTTTGGCTGTTTTTTGTTTATTTTTCTATAACTAGTGATCAATTTTATATAAAGTGTTTTTATATGAACACTAAACAAAAAAAAATGCGTAAAGGACTGAAGAAATGCCTCCACTCATATGTGAATGTTTATATTCAACGGTTAGCAAACCTTAATTACCTAGTCAGCGCTGGTTGGGTAAAACAAAAAAACGCAAGTTGCAAAACGTGTAAAGACTGCCTTATATAGTAATCAATATTCTAGTGCAGCCTTAGAACTTATTCTATACCTTTCTCCCTTGCATTTACATGTTGAGGATTGCTCTAAAACGTGCCTATTAATTCACAAAAATTAGTCTTCAAAACGCGGCGATTTAGAGACATCTTGGGATTCTAAGGTTCTAAGCAACCTAATCCATGAAGATGGCTTAACATATTACATCTCCAAACTGGACTTTAAACTCACACAAAAAAACGTCTTAATTGTGCCAGAATATTTACTGCCTCCAAAAACCAAAATTACCTTGGAGCATTCAATAACTATTTGCCCTACCGCAACAATAATTTGTATGGAACCTACCGTTATCAAATAAATACAATTCTTGCCTAAACTCTAGATATATATTTACTTACCTTAAAGATCAATCAACTTCTGGAAAAGCAGTAAAACGGTGTCCACAGAAGAAGTTTTATCGCCTTTAATGTGGTGAATTGTATTTAACGATCTCATAGCACAGCTAAAAGGGTTTCGTGCTCAGAGCCTATGCTGAAGATTGATGTTAACCTTATTATTGAAATACTTACTAATTGACACTTCCCTGTAGGCTTTTTGGAAAAACAAGAAGTTTAAACTTAAATGTTTTATTATCATATCTAACGGTTGTCAGATCTTTCATCACCTAATCTGCGCTGGTTTTATGAAACAACATACCACAACAAAAGGCAGTAGTAGAATTGCATAAGGTGCAAAAACTCATGTGTTTATAGATCACTGGCACATAAGATCGTGTCTTAGAACGTCTTTGGGTGATATTTCAAACCTTTCTTTCTTGCATTTAAATGTAAAATGCATTGTTCTGGAAAGTGCCTATTGTTTAACAAGGACTCTTTAAAACTTGGCAAACTTATAGGCCATCTTCAACCCAACCCATCCAGATGTTTAAAAACGGGATTTTGAACATACACTAAATGTGAGTATTAATGAAAGTGATTTAACACAAAACGAAATTGCTTAACTTAAAAAAAGCCCTCACTTATTATACTAAAACACTGAAAAAAGTAGGTACAGTAGGTTATTAATAGTAGGTCCTAATGTTAGGCTCTTAATAACCCTAGGAAACACTTTCTCAATCTTTCAAACAGAGCTATTAGCAATATGTTTTTGTGCTCAAGAGTGGTTAAAAAAAGCCCCAATTCACCCAGAATATTTATTACTTTCGATAGCCAAGCTACGTTAAAGGCTCTATAATCTACCACATTTAAATTTAAAATAGCCTGTAACTGCAAACAGTCTCCTAACCAACTGTATAAACACATCAAAGTAACTTTGCTGTGGGTACCAGGACATTAAGGTTATTGGAAACGAGATTGCTGATAGTCTTGCAAAATAAAGAGCTGGTACTCCTTTTATAGCACCTAAAGGTTTGAATGGAATTGTAAAATGACGCGAGCTATAGCCACGCCACTGGTAGGATCATACAGAAAGAAGATGCAACATCCGCTAAGATAGCAGAAACGCAAATTCAGCTTTTTCAAATTATGTCATAAACAAACTTTACATTATATATTTTTATTCAATTATAATTCATTCTGACTCAATTCATTCTAAAGAAAACACATATATATTTTATTTTATATTATATTTTACACTTTGTTAAATAATAAAAATTATTTTTAAAAATCCTTTTTCGGACACACAACATTTAAGTCGCGTTAGAAATAAAGGTCGTAAAAAGAACCCTGTTCCTACTGGAAAACGACTTCAGGTCAAAAACCAACAGAAGGTTAATACGGTCTTTACTCCACTCCTTTAAGTTACTCTTAAAGCTTTAGAAACTTGAGCTTAAAGTATTCACAGGAATCCTCACAGGATACTGAGGTACTATCTCAGTAAAAATTGGAAAAGTGGACAATGGAACATGCAGATTCTGTGAGTATGCAGATAAAACGGCTATTCATAACATCTCTGAATGCAGATTAATTGTTCATTTACGACAAAGGTAAATATCTTAAACAAGTTTTCTTAGAGTCAGGTTAAAAACGTACATCCTTAGCAGATGATAGACTTTTTTAAAAATCTAGACCTTAAGGATTCATAATTAAATGTAAAGTATAGGTACATAAAAGAGTTTTTAGGTCGCAGTGTAGTAAAATCACCTGGTCCACTTTACTTATAACTTATAATCTAGAATTTGCAATCTACAGGGTTACAGTCTTTATTAGCATTACTTCTTTCACGTTTTTGCTATATTCCGTGAGAAAATAAGAGAAAATTCTGTTAGCACCAGTCTTAAATTCACTATCAGCTCATTTCATAGTTTCTAGCCAAATACAATATTCCACTGACTCGTTATTAAACAATTATGTCTTGTATATAGTATATTATTTGTTATCAGTGGGAATATTTTCCCAAATAAGTTTTTCTATTTTCATTTGCTTATATTTTAGTTTTAAGTATATGTTTTCCGAACGACTAAGTGCATTTCTGCATAGTGTATAATGTCTGAAACAATAGTCTGGTTTATTTTGCCGCAACAAACCAACTTGAACGAAACAGACAATTTGCTAGGGACCTACTATTGGCTCGCATACTCTTAATCGTTAATCAATCTCTAAACGTAACATTATCGATTTTAGGAACATTGTAGTCCCATAAATTGATGAGCATCGGGCGTCTGTCGATTCGTTGGTATTTGCCCAACACTTATTTCAGGCTTGTTCCTGCAAAATAGAGTATGTGCTCCTCGTTTTCCGGAAATTGATATTATGGTTTTAGAGCTTCCTGCTTATGTGCTGGAAATAAATTTCACTAACTTACTATCGATTACACATGCAGTACATTCTAAAGTTCCATATAAATTATTGTTTTCTAGTTCAGCATTTATGGTTACGTTATATCTGTCGCCACATGCTCATAATAAATACAGGGTGTCCCAGAATTAACTACGGAAACTTCGTATACGTATTCCTTGATGACAAATAAGTAGGGTCTTTCCTATAAAAAATTTTTTTTTAGAGACTCCTGTCAGAGTTATAACCCTTTAACTCTTTAAATGGTAAAATGTGCGCTACTTGATCGCGATACACAATACGCAATTGACATGGTCCTACATTTTATTTTTTTACTCCAAACCGAAACGATTTCGCAAAAAACGACAAGGAACAAAAAAGTTTCTAAATAATCAAAACTTCCTAAAATAATTTTTTGTTATTGCAAATATTAATTGCTAAGAAAGTTACAAAAAAATATTAAGAGGGGTTCCTTGATTTGCACCCTTAGAATGGGGTAGGGCAGGTGAAAAGTGGCAGGAGAAATGCGTCTTTATAAAAATGATGTTCACCCAAATTTTTAATTTTTTATCTTGGACCAATCAGAAGATATTAAATTAAAACGGTATTTTACCACCCCTCTTTAAAGGGTTGTAACTCTGACAGGAGTCTCTAAAAAATTTGTTTTTATAGGAAAGACCCTACTTATTTGTCATCAAGGAATACGTATACAAAGTTTCCGTAGTTATTTCTGGGACACCCTGTATATATGGCTATATGTAGAGTTTTTCCATTTGTATTTTTTATAATAAATTTCAACCATTGAATAAAGTAATTTTTAAAAGCTTTATTATTTTTGGGATTTATTCAATAATTTTTAATAGTAATTATTTTAAAAGATACTTGTTTAATTCGCCGAAATACCAATTTCGTATTTGCTGTATATTTAGAGCCTTTTCAGACGAGGATACTGTATGCGAGATACGCGTATCTAAGATACAGAAAAAGCATGCACTCAAATGGTGCTTTTCACACTAGGTACATCGAACAATGCATACAGTATCGCGATACCAAATTTCTGTCTCTTGTCCATTCAGCCGCCGGCGACAGAATGCGTATCTCGGATACTGATTTATCATTATGTTATATTATGTACCTGTTCAGACAAGCATACTTTTGATTGAGTAGACATATCGTATCATAGGCGCAGAGTGTACTTCACAGTGGTTTTAATTCATTTATATTATTAGTAGTGGTGAATGTGTTGAGCTTGTTGTTTTAGTCAATTCCGCTCCAGGGAATGGTAGCTGCAATGCCAAATCTGCCGCCAATGGTGCCACGCAGAATGCATCGGATTGCCGAAAACAGCAAAACGCTTATTTGTGATATCTGCAAGTAATTCGACTTTCTAATATGCTAATTAAAGCATTCATTGCTTTTCCATCTATCTGGGTCTATCCAGTGCGTATTACTAAACGTATGCCATCTTACACATATGGTGTATGCCGTCTTACCCATAGGGGTTGGGTGAGATGGATTTTGGATATGTTTTTATTTTTGATTATTTTTAAAATAAATTATAAATTTTGTTAAATTTTTAGATTGTTTACTTGCTATTAATAAATGACTATTTGATACAGGATTGCTCTTAATTTTAATTTTGTTTCCTGTTTTGTAATAATAATCTCAGACCACGTTCCCCTACATTCCAAAATATTATGAAGTTCTTCGAACGATTGAATTGACATACGAAAATATTTCAAAAACTTTGATGGTTCTTGCACTAAATCTTGATAAAGTAAATTATAGGGTCCTTTGCTTTCCTTTAAATCCACTATAGGATGGACCCACATAGTACGTCTCCTTTTTATTCTTTTAATTTTTTTAAATATACCATAACATCCATAATAAAACGCACTGCACTGCGGCTAACTCCTGAAGTGACTGAAGAAAGGTTCGTTAATAAAAATTATCAAATACAGCAGCCAGCAAATCTTGGACCCCAGATTCTGTATCCCGCATACAGTATCTCGCATACAAACAGTATCCTCGTCTGAAAGGGCTCTTAGGAGATCCGGCCGCTTGAATCAGCAGGTATTTGTTTTTATAAAACTTCATTTATGAATCATAAGTGATAGCAGGTTGCCTATAAAATTTTGGCCGCAATTACCTTTAATTTAATATATTATATTTATGTCCAACATGTTTTTTAAGTGAATTTCATGTGATTTAAACGAAAATAATAATAGAAATAAAAATAAAAATTGTTGCCAGCTCTAGGTCTACCACAATCTATAGGTGCCCAGTGTAAACAGGTATATTACTGTTATTAATTTACGTTTATGTATTTTTTAGTTGAATTATATATAAAATGAAAGTTTATTTTTTCTCTACAGGAAAACACATGGTTTCCTAATAAGTAAGGGTCACAAGTAGAGGTTGCTAACATTTAAAATAATGTCCCTTACTCTGGATGACTGTAAGCAACAAAACACAAAATGCGTGCGCTACTTTGGGTGGTAAAAAAAATGAAATATAGTTAAATTCTATTATTTGAATTTTTTATATGTGAAATAAGAATTTTTAAGGAAATTGGTTTTATACCGGAAACTGTATGTTTAATTAAAAAAAGTTCATTGCCTTATTTTGACAAAATAATAAGTTTTTAATGAATCTGTTTTCTAAATATTAATAGGCTTGTCTAATAATTTTTACAAAATGAAATAAAAATTTAGAAATATCTTTTAATTACGTAATGGTTTTTATAATAAATAAGTTGAATAGTAATTATCGATTAAGTTTCTTTTTAACCGATTTTAAAATTAAGATTGATCTTAATTCGACCATTTTTTTATGTATCTCTTCAAATATCTCCGGTATTAATAATCTGATTTGAAAAATTCTTTTTGCATTCAGAATAGTAGAGTGTCCAATTAGTCCCATAGGAATTTGGTTAAGGTCTGGCTATGAATCATATATATATATACATCTGGAAATACCGCAAAATTAGCCTCTTATTGTCCCACTCTAAAACCAAACGCCTCTCCTCACAAGGTGAAGAACTGAGCATTTAATCAATTCTCCTGTTTATTGCGAGTTGGTGATTTCAGGCAATTAATTCCACGTTTTATCACGATGTTTTCCTGGTATTTTTAGGAATTAGACAACTTACTTTTGTCTCCAAAAAGTCACATTGGTACATGTCGGAACTGTTGGGTATTGAACTCAGTATCTCTAGACGGTATTCGAAAGGCAAAACAAAGTAGCAACTAAAAATGACAAAACAAAAACTTTTTAAATGCACTAAAAAGCCAAAAATAAAATCTTTATTTCTTAAAAAAATTGGAACCAACTAGGTATCTGATTTTGATTTAAGAGATAAAGGTTTTTTTTTTGAATGCGGTTCAATTTTTTTATTAAAAATTAATTATTAAAATAGCAAAAAATATAAACTCAAAAATTGACAGAGCGTCCTTGCCTTAAAAATGAAATAAGCATATTAAAAATCTAAAGAATAAGTACATAAGTCCCTTCTCCTATTATATACTGCATCTTTGATTAGAACCCAAAGTAGCGCGCGCATATCGTCTCTCTTGCTTGCAGTCATCAAGAGTGAGATCCAGATTGTTTGGGATCTCAATTTAAAAATTATGGGAACTAATTTTTAATTAAAATTACTGAGAAACATTAGTTCAAATGACAGCAACTCATTGCCGTACTTATTTTACAGGTAAGCATGTGTTTTTGTGTAGAGAAATGAATAAACTTTATAAACTGTGAAAGGCTTTTGCGGCCATTGTCTAATGTATCAAAAATACTTAAAACAAGTTTTTTTAAAATGTGATTGCTCTAAATAATTAAAACTTCTGGAACGTATTGTTGGAACATAAATAAAGTTAATTTTACATGGGCAATGGTTAATATTAATTTTGCCGCACGTGGCATACATTTTAACACCATTTTTTTTTATAAATTCGAGGCACTTGACTAATTTTTGTCCTAACTTGCTTAATTTTTATGCTAGAGGATTTTATTAAAGCTTATTTTGAAGGTCTGAACAAGTGCTTTAAAAATGTTTATTAACATTTTCTATGAAAAATTAATCGTTTTTCCGTTATTTGAGCTCAAATCTTGCATAAATTTACGAAAAAAAAATTCATTTTCAATAACTCATAAGTTGCTTAATACTATCTAAAATATTTATTAAAAGCTAACCAGTTTGTTTGTTTTTTAATCAGCTTTAATTTTAATAGGAATGATTTTTTCCCGAATATGCGTTATTTTCGAGTTATTTGCGAAAAACTGTAGATAAACGTGTTTTTTTTTTGGAATTTTCAATCGCAAATAACTCAGAAATTATTAAGTTCAATTTATTTCACATTTTCTTTATAAAATTCAATTCTCTACCGATTCCTGGTGTTATTTTAAAATTTTAAATTTCCAACCCCGAGAAAGGGTGGCATTCACCCCCGGAGTAGAAGCATCCATTGGCACCAAGTCAGGTTTGTTATTTGCATCATTTTTGAGCTCCTGTCAAAATTTCAACCAAATCCATGAAGGACTTTAGAATTGCGAGGTGAATTATATTGCTTGGTTAACTGTACTATATATACCGACTATTGAAGAACAGTTTAAAAGAATGAGTGGATGTGAAATATTCACCACGTTAAATTTAGCGCACGGATATTTGCACCATTAAGCGAGAAAGCTAAAATAAAAAGTGCTATCATTACGCCGGACGAACTGGGACAGTTTGAACGAAAGATATTCGGGTTGACAAATGCATCGTACAAATTTTGTAGAGTAATGAATTTGGTTCTTGATTCGTTAAAGAACAAAGTTTGTATGTTTTAGATACACGATTTATTGATCGGTGTGCAAAATTAAGATAAAATAAAAATTAAAACTATGTTACAAGCATTTTAACGTGCAAAATTAACTTTAAAATTAAGAAATTGTATGTTTGGATTAAGAAAAGTGAATTACGTTGGATTTACTATATCGGCAAAAGGTATTACACCGGGATATCATGAAACTCTTGGGATAAAGAACTATCCTAAACCTAAAAACATACATAATAACATACGTCGTTTTCTGGGACTGACAGCTTACTTTGGACGGTTTGTTTAGAACTATGCTGTACGCGACCGTTGTGTAATTTAACGCACAAAAATCGAACATTTGAATGGACGAAGAGTCAGGAAAAATCTGTTAATGATTTAAAGTATACTTTGTGTAGAGAACCAATACTAAAAAAAATGGCCTTTGGTAAGCCAGGCGCATAAGTAGATTTATATTAATTTATGGTAACTACTACTAGTAACGGCCTTCGAGTTTAAATATACGTTTGGGTTTTTGTTCTCTCTTACACAATATATTATTTAAGTGCAACAAATATTGTACTCACACAGTAATAACAAAGATCTTTCGAAATCTAATCTCACATAAATCTCACGAATCATCTGTTTAATTACTTTAAAATATCACAACACGAAACATTAAATATATTAAAAGTTAGATGAATCGCTTCGCTAATGCTCTAATAACTATGACGTCACTAGAGACAGAAAAAAAATGTTTTAGATGAAAGTTCTAAGTCTCTTTCAGACAAACAAAAAAGTCCCTTAACATTTTTTTTACAGGGTGAAGTAAAAAGGTAACGAATTTTTTTCCATTTGGATTTGATGTCACGCCCAAACGGCAGGACCGATTTGACCCATTAACGAACTTGACCAAGATTTTTGGACGATTTTTGTACCAAATTTCATTTCGAATTAAAAGTCCCCATAAGTGTTTCAAATTGGTGTCAGGTGTGGGATGAAGATACAAGAATGCCTGGAAAAAAAATGAACTATTGGTGGCTGAGTTTAGAAAAGAGCTCGAAGAATTAAAGTTGAAAACTACTGGGACCAAATCCGTATTGTTGATTAGGCTCCGTGAATACTACCTAAATAATAATCTAGACCCTGAAGCTGTGGAGTTCGAAGATCCGATTCAAAAAGCCATTTTTGAACAATCGCAACAACTTTCCCAGCTGTCGCAACGAATGACGAACCAACAAGAAGAACAAACTCAACAACTTTCCCGGCTAAAAGAGAAGCTATCGGGACGAATGACGTGCCAGCAAGAGGAGCTATCCAGTCAGATGAAGAGCCAGCGCGAAGATATGCCCCAGCTGTCACAACAAATGACGAACCAACAAGAGGAGCTATCCAGTCAGATGAAGGGCCAGCGCGAAGATATATCCCAGCTATCACAACGGATGTCTACCCTACCAGAATAGTTATCCAGTTCCTTCTCCCAGCAAATATCGCATTTGCGCTCCGACATGTGCACACTTCATGACGAGCAAAATCACCAAGTGGCCAACTTGAATCAGCAAGTAGACAACTTGAATCAGCAAGTGGACAACTTAAATCAGCAAGTGGACAACATGAATCAGCAAGTGAACAACATTCGAGACTAGCAAAATCAGCAAGTTGCCAACTTGCGAGACGAGATCAACCAGCAAATGCAGTCCGAAAAAAGGAAGCTTCAACGAGAACAGGAAGCTTGTCGTCGAAACCAGCCCATCCACCACGGCGACGGAGATGCAGAAAGGATGGAAACCTGCCACGTAGACATCGACCGACGAGGAAACGGGGAGGTGACCCAGGTACGAACTACGATGAAACTCTCGACGTTCGACGGAAAGACTTCCTGGCCAAATTACCTAAAACAATTCGACGCAGCGGCCAGAGCGAATGGATGGTCATCCCAGGAGAAGGCATTGTCCCTAACCGTAGCTCTGCGAGGCGAGGCTTTAGACGTCTTGCAATTATTGACACCGGATGAAGCTGACAACTTCGAGTTATTGGTAAATCATCTAGAGATGCGTTATGGCCAAACTCATTTACAACCGGTGTACCGAATGCAGTTAAAGAGCCGAAAGCAGAAAAATGGAGAGACTATCCAGGAATTTGAGGCAGAAGTAGCAAGAATGGTACGACTTGCGTATTCAAATACAGCAGGGGATTTCCTGGAGTGCCTGGCAGTCCAAACCTTCATGGATGGTCGAGACGTCGAGTTGCAGCGGGCTGTACGATTGGCGCGGCCGAATTCTCTTGTGGAGGCCTTGACCATTGCCCTGGAGTTTGAGGCGGCGACGAAAGCCTCACGTGGAGTTGCTTGACTAAGGGAAGTTACCGGTAACTACGACCATGCAGTTCATTTCGTTAGCTACGTCGAAGCGGTAGTAGAGAGGTTAATGAAGTTATCTCCAAAAAGAAGGCGCCCAGTGAGATGCTGGAAGTGCGGAGAACTAGGCCATATAAGAAATACTTGCCCCCAAAAAGAAAAATCTTCTGCTGAAGTATCCCAGCAGCAAGAAAACTAGAACAGGTCGACTCCTGAAGGGCGAAATCGACCCCAAACATTCCCAAAGCCCCTCACACCATTAAATTGGCAACCCTGCGACATCACGTGGACAGCTTATATGTAGATGGCCTCATTGATGGGAAGAACTTTAGCATGCTGGTAGATACTGGAGCTTCGAAAACTATCTTTCGACCATCCAATGTTATGCGAAAGAAGATGTGACCTACCAGTTGGAGACTGCGTACCGCTACCAAAGATTCTGCTAGGGTCTACGGTGAGATACAGGTAACGCTACAGTTTGGTTCAACCTCTCTTGTTCACTCGGTGCTGGTGGCTGACGTTGATGAAGATGTTGTTCTGGGCATGGATGTTATGCTTCACTGTGGTTTTCATTTGGTTCTTCGCCAACGTATCCTTCGTACTGGTAATGAAGAAATATTCCTGCACCGAAAACAATTTGACAATGCCTCGATTAAGCTAATCGATAATATCGAACTTCCGGTGGGCTGCGAATGTGTCGTCACAGCGCGGTTGGATGGACTGGAGCCAGATGGTGCCCCAGCCATGATAGAGCCGAAGAACCATGACCATGAATTGGGAAAAGGACTCCTTGTGGGTAAGACTCTTGTTAGATCCGCTAAAGAGGTACCCATCCGAGTTATCAACTTTAACGATCATCCAGTTCTTCTCCGAAAGGAAATGGGAAATTTAGAACCAGTAACGGCCATAATTCACAAGGTAAACGTTATGGAAACAGATGAGACCAACGGAATTGAACAATTAATGACAAAATTAGATCCCCCTATGTCAAAATTAGAAAAAAAACAGGTAGGAAATCTACTTTACCGTTATAAACCTGTATTTGGTTCTAAAAGTAAACTGGGAAGAACTGATGTTGTACAACATAGAATTGACACTGGTGATGCACGTCCGATTCGACAGGTACCCCAAAGGATGCCTCAAGTCAAGAAGGAAGAAGCAGATAGAGCCCTTAAAGAAATTAAGAATAATAAAAATAATAAAAAACCTTAGTTTTTTATATAAAACTTTCACTTTTAATGTTTTTTAAAAAATGACATATGTTTCGCTTTACTAAGCATCGTCAGATTGACGTATAAGGTTACATTTTGTTTTGAAGCTAACTATCTGCTGTTGAATCGGTAATATTAAGGCTAGATTAAGTATGGAAGTAATAAGATATAACAATATTAAAGCCTAGATGTTATTAGCCCTAAGGAATTATCCTGGATGTATCTCCCTCTAAGATCAGTATAACTGTGCAATGATATAGAAAAACCAGGAAAAAACTATATCTGCTGATCTTTACAATAACTTAATATATTTGTATTACAATTACATCTTATTTATGTATAAAATGAAGACTCAATCAAAGTAAACAGTTTAATAGTGGAGAATTTCTAAGATTTATTTGTTCATTAACAACTTTAAATTGTGGATCTGCTAGATGTTTTTTTATTTCAAGTTCTTCAAGGAAATCTAAATTTTGTTTTTTATTACAAATGTGTAGAATTTGGATGTCATTGTTGTGTAAGAGTGAGGTTGGATGTTCAAGTAGGTGTTTTGCATAATTTGACTTATCTGGTTGTTTTAATCTATATGCTCTTAAGTGTTCATTAAATCTTATTTCAAATTTTCTTTGTGTTTGACCTATATATATCGCATTACATTTTGGACAATTAATTTTGTAAAAATGCCATAGTCGAACCATCCAGTAGTCCGTTGGCTTCTCCTGTGGTATTAAAGAGAAAGAAAGACAGATCAATGCGGTTTTGTGTCGACTATCGAAAGCTAAATGATGTCACTAAGAAGGACAGTTATCCTCTGCCAAGGATTGATGATGCCCTCGACGCTTTGGCGGGTTCTACTTTGTTTTCTACCTTGGACCTCAAAAGCGGATACTGGCAAGTTAAAATGAATCCTGCAGACAAAGAAAATACTGCCTTTACCAGTGGATGATTGTTGTGGCAATTCACGTTCCTTCCGTTTGGCCTCTGTAATGCTTCCGCGACGTTTGAACGGCTAATGGAGAACATCCTCCGGGGTTTGTCGTGGGAAACTTTGTTTTCTACCTTGGACCTTAAACGCGGATACTGGCAAGTTAAAATGAATCCTGCAGACAAAGAAAAGACTGACTTTACCAGTGGATCAGGGTTGTGGCAATTCACGGTCCTTCCGTTTGGCCTCTGTAATGCTCCTACGACGTTTGAACGGCTAATAGAGAACATCCTCCGGGGTTTGTCATGGGAAACTTGTCTAGTTTATCTAGATGACATCATCATAATGTGCAAGACCTTTAACGAACATTTATCAAACCTGGAAGAAGTCTTTAAAAGATTATACAAAGCTAATCTAACAATAAATGTTAAGAAATTTCACTTGATCCAGAGACAGGTCAATTATTTAGGACATAATGTAAGCAAGGATGGCGTTGCTGTTGACCCCGCTAAGATTCAAGCCGTTTAGGAATGGCCAATTCCTATTCACAAACATCAGCTCCGGAGTTTCTTGGGTCTTTGTTCCTATTACCGACGATATGTTAAGAATTTTGGAGACATCGCCAAACCCTTGACACGTTTGACAGAACAAGATAAGTCCTTCTGTTGGGATCAAGAATGTCAAGAGGCGTTTAAAATATTGAAGAGACAGCTTACGTCAGCACCTGTTCTTGCTTATCCACTTCCTGATGGTAAGCTTATTCTGGACACCGACGCCAGCAATGTGGGAATTGGAGCCGTCTTGTCACAGCTACAAGATGGTAAGGAAAGAGTGGTGGGTTTTTCAGCAAAACTTTATCGAATGCTGAAAAGAACTACTGTGTAACTAGGAGGAAACTGTTAGCAGTTGTAAAATCCTTCGAGCACTTTTATAAATATCTGTATGGCAGAAAATTCCTGATCAGAACAGACCATGCCAGTTTAAAGTGGTTACTTGGCTTTAGGAACCCAGAAGCAAGATGGCTCGAAAAACTGCAGGATTATGCATATAATGTTGAAATCGAGCACAGACCTGGAACAAGACATCGTTATGCTGATGCACTTTCCAGAAGACCATGTCGACCTGATTGTACCCGTATGGAGCAGAACGAGGAAAAACTTGCTTTAGTTAAGGTTGTGCCAGAAAACGAGGGCTCTATGCTAGAGGAGCAACAAGAAAACAATCCTGTTTTGAAAAAGATTCGGGATAGGAGGAGAATGGACCGTCGTCCGTTGTGGAGAGAGATATCCTTATCCACTCCTGCTTTAAAAGCATACTGGTCCCAATGGAACTCTTTAATTTTGGACGATGGGCTTGTTAAAAGACTTGTAGAAAATTCCGAGGGCACAGAAACAAGGAAACAAATAGTGGTCCCAAGAAATGCTGTACCAGAAATTTTAAAACAGATGCATAATGATATTTCTGGAGGACATCTGGGTATCACGAAAACGCTGCAAAAGATCCGAGATAGATTTTACTGGGTAAATTGCACTAATGATGTTAAAGATTGGTGTCGTAAATGCACTACATGTGCTGCCAGTAACGGTCCGCACCGAAAACCGAAGGCGGAAATGCAGCAATACCTGGTTGGAAGTCCTTTTAAAAGAATCGCAGTAGATGTATTGGGGCCACTTCCACAGACCGATGTAGGAAACAAGTACACCTTTTTTGTAATGGACTACTACACTAAATGGGTTGAAGCATATGCAGTTCCCAATCAGAAAGCCACCACTTTAGCAGATATATTTGAGAGCAAACTGTTTCAAGAAGTTTGCCATAGATTGGGCATCCACAAAACGAAAACCACAGCGATGCACCCTCAGTCTGAGGGAATGGTGGAACGAATAAACCGGACTATAACCAACTATCTGTCAAAAGTGGTGTCAGATTGTCAGAGGGATTGGAATCGACATATTCCACTATTTCTAATGGCAAGTCGATCGGCCATTAACGAATCAACTGGCCAAACGCCTGCGAAGGTCCTGTTCGGTAGAGAAATGAGGCTACCATGTGACTTGGTGTTTGGTTGTAAACCTGGTGAAGAAATGGCCCGTAAACAATATGTCGCCGATCTTAAGAATCGAATGGAGAATATACACGTGGAAAACTTCAATTATCTAGTGATCGGATGAAGAGGTACTATGACACGCGGACAATGGAAAAGAGTTACCAAGTTGGAGATTTAGTCTGGCTCTATAACCCCCGACGGCGTGAAGGTATTTGTCCCAAATTACAGAAGAACTGGGAAGGTCCATACACCATCAAGAAAAAAATTAACGATGTCATTTATCGGATCGTGAAAATTCCCAGAGGGAAACCCGTCGTGGTCCATTATGATCGTTTGGCGCCTTACCAAGGAAACCTCAGTGGAGATGCGCAGCAGCTCCAAGAAGATTATTTGGCTGGCTCAGGGAGTGTGCGGGATTCTGATGTAGGAAATAACATTCCAGGAGGAATGAATCTAAGAAGGGGGCAGTGTAACGGGATAAACGTAAAGGAAAGGACCTTAATTTGAAAGATTGTTTTTCGGTTATTCTAGAAACTTCTAAACACACTGACTAGATTAAATAATGTTTTTAGAAAATTCTAGAAAGTTCTAAACACACTGACCAGATTAAATAATGTTATATATAAGGGGATGTATGGGCAGTTTAAGTCAGTTCAAGTTTAAATATTAACAAGAGTTCATTGTATTGTCAAGCAGTTTAGACGTTATCCAGCAGAGTTCTGTGTATTTTAACAATGTTGTAAATACATTTGTGTTAAAGTCCCCATAAGTGTTTCAATATATATAAACTTTTGAACGGAAGGTGTTTTTGAGGTCAGGGGGCCCCAAAACTAAAAACTGTGTTGAAATTTTCCCGAAGTCGTGACCTGCGAACCAGCTGAATAGTTGTAAACATACGAAATACATACTGATGGATTGGCAGGTATGTTAATGCAAGGTGATAAACAGAGACACCTACATCCTGTTCATTACGCATCGAATATTGCGGCAAAATACCATTCAACCAGATTAGAGTTAATGGCGTATGGTGTATACAACGATTACATAATTTCTTAATTGATCTTAAATTTACAGTGTACACCCATTGCCAAGCCGTTGTATTTTTAAATCAATAAGATCTGAAAATCCACAAATATCAAGATGGTTTAATCTATTAGAGATTAAACATAGAAATGCAGATAAAATAAAGCATTGTAAAAAGCTTAAGTTACAGAACCTTCAGACATATCGGATAAAACTAGCAGCAAGTATGGGGTAGGACACACTGATAACGAATTATCAATAAAACACAATGTTTTGTACAAAGTGTGTAGATTTTATTATTATCGGCTAAGCGCTTTCGGTTATACAACCATCATCAGAGCCTCCTAAATACAAAATTGATTGTGAATTACATATTAAGGTAAATTAAAGTTAGACTTACTTCGTACAAAGTATCTACTACGTGGCAAAATTTTTTCAAAGTCATAAAAGACATAATATTAAAACTTAGTAAAATCACAACAACTACATAAACTTAATTTGTATAAAATGACTAACAAACCCTTAAAAGGGACCAAAATGGTTTTAAAAACCCAAATTTATTTAACATTTTTACCAGGTGTCAGGTTGAATATTCACAATACAATGAGTTGTACCGCAGGACATTAGTTGATTGACATTTCAAAAAGGAAGCATAAAAATCTTAACTATTTGAGTTAATAATGATTTAAAATTCTAAATACCAAAATAATGTTCGGCTCCCACGGTGGCGGTGAGGTGTCAAGCTGAAAGGTTTGTAAAAAAGAAAGAAACCAAACAAACGTTTAGATAGAGAACGTTCTCGTTGGTAAAGTTAACTATACTGAGAGATTCGTTGTTATTAGGAACCCTCAAGAAGAGCCCAGCCAACCACTCCGGCCTCTCCAGGTAATGAGATAAGTTAGTCAAGTTAAAGGCAAATATTAAAGTTAAAAAATTATGGAAGTTTATGTATATGAGAACATCAAGAAAACAAAAAATCAAAAAATCTTGGACAGAACAGACAAACATAAGAGGAAAAGGCTACCTAAAACCATATTAGGCGCACCTTAAGGTGAGAGAGGAAGAGACAAACAAGGGGAGTTGGTGGCACAACTTAGACCCATACTAAGCTGTGCAGAGGGGTTGTTACAGACCTAGAACCATACTAGGCCCGCAACTTGAGGTGGTGAAAGAAGAAGACGAACTGAAGAGTATATCCCTTAAAACCACATTAAGGTATATACGAAGAAAAGATGGGAAAAAAACACATGATCGACCCAAATCCATATTGGGCAGAAGGTAGAAATGGAAAGGCTGACTTAGATCCATACTAAGCCTAACCAGGGCAGGTAAAAAGGGGAAGATGGTTAAAAGGTTACACAAAACAAAGAGAAAAACACCATTAATCGCCTCTTACGATTCGGTGGTGTGCCGGGGAACCTATTCTTCAACCGGCAACTCACGGTGGAGGGTAGTTGTCTGAAAACGTCCAAAAAGATTTAAACATTGGCTGAAAACTGCAATTTAGGTGAATTTGTGTGTTTAGACAATGTTGAGGGTTCGATCTCATCTCTTTAGATATCTCTAAGTCCTCCAACAAATCTGTCTTTCTAAAATTATTCGATGGGATGTTACGTTAAATTTTGCTATTCTTCGATGGGGAAAAGTGGTGGTTGTTAAATTTAATGTGGAAACCGAAGTGAGAAATGTTCATTGATACGAGTTTTAAGTTGTCTGTTCGTACGACCTACATAAGTAGAAGGACAGGAATCACATTCAAGTTTATAAATACCACTTTTGGAAAGTTTGTTAATAGAATCTTTATTCTTGACAAAATTAGAAGAAATAGTGTTGTTGGTTTTAAATGAGACTTTAAGGTTAGGGATGTGTTTAGTAAGGATTTTGCCGACATCTGACGAGATATTGCCAAAGAAAGATATGGATCTGTAAGAAACGTTAGCATCAGAGGAGGTAACCGAGGGAAAGGCTAGGTTTCTTCTTATTCGATATTGTATACGGTTAATAAAAGTATCAATTAGGTTGGCCTGGTACCCGTTGTTAACTGCCAATTGTTTAAGAATGTTCCTCTCGCTGTTGAAGTTGACTTTTGACATTAGGATCTTTAACAATTTATGTACATAGCAAGAAATAGCTGCCATACGTTGTTGAAAGGGGTGGTTAGAATGGGCAGGAAGCAAATGATCAGTTTAGGTAGGCTTTCTGTAAATAGAGAAATCAATGCCACCATCAACTCTCTTTAACGTTAAGTCCAGGAAGTTGATGGAACCATCGACCTCCGTCTCAACAGTAAAGTGAATAGCCAAATAAATGAGGTTAAGATCTTTAAGTAGTGTACTAGCTGTCGAAGAGTCACCATCAATAAACGCAAGAACGTCATCAACATATCTATACCAATGTAAGATTTTCTTAAACTTTGGATTGTTATTGAAAATGATGTTAGATTCTAAGTGGTCTAAAAACAGATCAGCTAGAAGTGGTGAAAGAGGGTTCCCCATGGCTAGACCATCTTGTTGTCTATAAATAATCTGATTAAACGAAAAAAATCTTGTGTTAGATATAACTCCAGTAAGGTTATTAAGTGTGTAATAGTAGAAGTGTCTAATTTAGTCTTAACTAATAGATTTTTAACTTTCCGCTAAAAAAAATTAAATTTTTTTTTAAAATCGGGAAGTTATTGGTTTCACCCCGTTTTTCGAAAATCGAGTTTTCATCGGATCTCAACGTTTTGAGGTCTTAGGAACCTCCCCTGACTATTTTTACGAGGGTGTCTGTATGTCTGTATGTACGTGTGGATGTGTGTGTGTGTGTGTGTGTGTGGATGTATGTAAACCTCTTATAACTTTTGAACGGCGAAACCGATCGGAATGAAATAAAATGCATTCTAAAGAGTTCCATCTAACTTAGACTCCCTGTAAGTTTGAGTCGATTCGAACCGGTAGATTTTGAGAAATTTTAAAATAACCGAAAAAAACAATTGGTAAAAATGATGTTTTTTGGGCATATCTTTTTGGCTATCACATCGATCAATTTCATAACCTAATCAGCTCTTAAGCTTAAAAAACCACGTCGAATGCCGTTTTGCAAATTAAAATCGGTTGATTCGTTCGTGAGATATCGTTGTCGAAAAATTTCAAAAAAAGTGTTTTTTTTCAATAACTTCGAGATTTTTTGACTAATCGATTTTGCACTCCCAGTAACGTTTTTAGGCCTCAAAAAAACTGCGTCGAATGCCATCTTAAACATTAAAATCAAATAAGGCGTTAAAAAGTTCTGGCTTTTTAAACATTTCAAAAAAAGTCAAAAACGTCAAAATACGTCACGTTACTATCGCTTTGCGGTTAAAACTAGCGGGAAGTTGCAAGGATGGCCTTTAAGGTCAACCTCTTTTCGAATTTTTTACAATAGGAATCGTTCCACTTCTAGGTACGTTAGTGAACAAATTTGAAACGTCAAAAGAAGCTAGATAAAAGTCAGGATTAAAAGTATTTGCTCTAATTTTTGTTGTTAATTCTAAAGAATTTTTGATTGTATATTTCGGTTTGTAATCAGAAGAGTGTTGGTGAATTTGGAAAGTAAAGAGAAAGGTGTGTTGAAGAAACTAAATACAGGCCTCATCGGACAATCTGGTGTATGAATTTTAGGTAAACCGTATAATCTAGGCATTTGTGGGTTGCTAAGAAGAAGCTGTTTAACAACTGTTTTATGTTCCTTAAAAGGAACATAATGCTGTATTATGTTCCAAACTTTCCAAAAGTGGTATTTATAAACTTGAATGTGATTCCTGTCCTGCTACTTATTGTAACGGGATAACCGTAAATGAAGGGACCTTAATTTGAAAGATTGTTATTGACAGTTGATTTTTAGAAACTTCTAAAAAATAATAATGTTTCTAGAAAATTCTAGAAACTTCTAAACACACTGACAAGATTAAATAATGTTTCTAGAAAATTCTAGAAAGATCTAAACACACTGACTAGATTAAATAAAGTTGTATATAAGGGGATGTATGGGCAGTTAACGTCAGTTCAAGTTCAAATATTCACAAGAGTTCATTGTATTGTCAAGTAGTTAGACGTTATCCAGCAGAGTTCAGTGTATCTTAACAATTTTGTAAATAAATTGTGTAAAAGTCCCCATAAGTGTTTCAAATTGGTGTCAGGTGTGGGGTGAAGATAATATAAGAATGCCTGGAAAAAAGATAAATGAACTATTGGTGGCTGAGCTCAGAAGAGAGCTCGAAGAATTAGAGTTGGAAACTACTGGGAGCAAATCTGTATTGTTGAGAAGGCTCCGTGAATACTACCTAAATAATAATTTGGACCCTGACGCTGTGGAGTTTGAAGACCCAGTTCAAAAATTAAATTCTGAACTAACTCAACAACTTTCCCGGCTGCAAGAGGAGCTATCAGGACGAATGAGTAGCCAACAAGAAGAACAAACTCAAAAACTTTCCCAGCTATCACAAAGAATGACGAACCAACAAGATGAGCTATCCAGTCAGATGAAGAGCCAGCAAGAGGAGCTATCCAGTCAGATGAAGAGCCAGCGCGAAGATACGTCCCAGCTATCACAACGAATGACGAGCCAACAAGAAGAACAACTTGCCCGGCTGCAAGAGGATCTATCAGGACGAATGACGAGCCAACAAGGACAGCTATCCAGTCAGATGAAGAGCCAGCAAGAAGAACTATCCAGTCAGATGAAGAACCAGCACGAAGATATGTCCCAGCTGTCACAAAGAATGACGAGCCAGCAAGAAGAACAGACGCAACAATTTTCCCAGCTATCACAACGGATGTCTACCCTATCAGATGAGTTATCCAGTTCGTTTTCCCAGCAAATATCACATCTTCGAGATGAACAAAATCAGCAAGTGTCCAGCTTGCGAGACAAACAAAATCAACAAGTCGCCAACTTGCGAGACGAGCAAAACCAGATCAACCAGTGAATGCAGTCCGAAATAAGGAAGCTTCAACGAGAACACGAAGCTTGTCGTCGAAACCAGCCCATCCACCACGGCGACGGAGATGCAGAAACCTGCCACGTATTCGTCGACCGACGAGGAAATGGGGAGACTACCCAGGTAGGAACGACGATGAAACCCCGACCTTCGACGGGAAGACTTCCTGGCCAAATTACCTGAAACAATTCGACGCAGTGGCCAGAGCTAATGGATGGTCATCCCAGAAAAAGGCATTGTCCCTAACCGTAGCTCTGCGAGGCAAACCTTTAGACGTCTTGCAATTATTAACACCGGATGAAGCTGACAACTTCGAGTTATTGGTGAATCGTCTAGAGATGCGTTATGGTCAAACTCATCTACAACCGGTGTACCGAATGCAGTTAAAGAGCCGAAAGCAGAAAACTGGAGAGACTATCCAAGAGTTTGAGGCGGAAGTGGCAAGAATGGTACGGCTTGCGTATTCCAATGCAGCGGAGGATTTCCTGGAGTGCCTAGCAGTCCAAACCTTCACCGATGGTCTTCGAGACGTCGAGTTGCAGCGCGCTGTACGGTTTGCGCGGCCGAAGACCCTTGTGGACGCATTAACCATTGCCCTGGAGTTTGAGGCGGCGACGGAGGCGTCACGTGGAGTTGCTCGACTAAGGGAAATCACCGGTAACTACGACCATGCCGTTCATTCCGTTAGAGACGTTGAAGCGGTAGTAGAGAGCTTAATGAAATTATCTCCAAAAAGAAGGCGCCCAGTGAGATGCTGGAACTGCGGAGAACTAGGTCATATAAGAAATACTTGCCCCCAAAAAGAAAAATCTTCTGCTGAAGTACCCCAGCAGCAGGAAAACCAGAACGGGTCGACTCCTGGAGGGCGAAATCAACCCCAAACATTCCCAAAGCCCCTCACACCATTAAATTGGCAACTCTGCGACATCATGTGGACAGCTTATATGTAGATGGCCTCATTGATGGGAAGAACTTTAGCACTGGTAGACACTGGAGCTTCGAAAACTATCTTTTGACCATCCAATATTATGCGAAAGAAGATGTGACCTACCAGTTGGAGACTGCGTACCGCTACCGAAGATTCTGCTAGGGGCTTCGGTGAGATACAGGTGACGCTACAGTTTGGTTCAACCTCTCTTGTTCACTCGGTGCTGGTGGCTGACGTTGATGAAGATGTTGTTCTGGGCATGGATGTTATGCTCTACTGTGGTTTTCATTTGGATCTTCGCCGACGTATCCTTCGTACTGGTAATGAAGAAATATTCCTGCACCGACAACAAGTTGACAATGCCTCAATTTAGTTAGTTGATGATATCAAACTTCCGGCGAGCTGCGAATGTGTCGTCACAGCGCGGTTGGATGGACTGGAGCCAGATGGTGCCCCAGCCATGATAGAGCCGAAGAACCATGACCATGAATTGGGAAAAGGACTCCTTGTGGGTAAGACTCTTGTTAGATCTGCTAAAGAGGTACCCATCCGAGTTATCAACTTGAACGATCATCCAGTTCTTCTCCGACAGGACACGGAAATGGGAAGTTTAGAACCAGTAACTGCCATAATTCACAAGGTAAACGCTACGGAAACAGATGAGACCAACGGAATTGAACAATTAATGACAAAATTTGTCACAATTAGAAAAGAAACAGGTAAGAGATCTACTTTACCGTTATAAACCTGTATTTGGTTCTAAAAGTAAACTGGAAAGAACTGATGTTGTACAACATAGAATTGATACTGGTGATGCACGTCCGATTCGACAGGTACCCCGAAGGATGCCTCAAGTTAAGAAGGAAGAAGCAGACAGATAAAGAAATGATTCAAAATGGCATAGTCGAACCATCCAGTAGTCCGTGGGCTTCTCCTGTGGTATTAGTGAGAAAGAAAGCAGGATCAATGCGGTTTTGTGTCGACTATCGAAAGCTAAATGATGTCACTAAGAAGGACAGTTTTATCCTCTGCCAAGGATTGATGATGCCCTCGACGCTTTGGCGGGTTCTACTTTGTTTTCCACCTTGGACCTTAAAAGAGGGTACTGGCAAGTTAAAATGAATCCTGCAGACAAAGAAAAGACTGCCTTTACTAGTGGATCAGGGTTGTGGCAATTTACGGTCCTTCCGTTTGGCCTCTGTAATGCTCCTGCGACGTTTGAACGACTAATGGAGAACATCCTGCGGGGTTTGTCATAGAAAACTTGCTAGTTTATCTAGACGACATCATCATAATGGGCAAGACCTTTAAGGAACATTTGTCTAACCTGGAAGAACGCTAATCTAACATTAAATGCTAAGAAATGCCACTTGTTCCAAAAACAGGTCAACTATTTAGGACATAACGTAAGCAAGGATGGCGTTGCTGTTGACCCCGCTAAGGTACAAGCCGTTCAGGAATGGCCAATCCCTATCGACAAACATCAGCTCCGGAGTTTCTTGAGTCTTTGTTCCTATTACCGACGATATGTCAAGAATTTTGAAGACATCGCCAAACCCTTGACACGTTTGACAGAACAAGATAAGTCCTTCTGTTGGGATCAGGAATGTCAAGAGGCGTTTGAAATATTGAAGAAACAGCTTACGTCAGCACCTGTGCTTGCTTATCCACTTTCTGATGGTAAGCTTATTCTGGACACTGACGCCAGCAATGGGGGAATTGGAGCCGTCTTGTCATAGCTACAAGATGGTAAGCAAAACTTTATCAAAAGCTGAAAAGAACTATTGTGTAACTTAGAGGGAACTGTTAGCAGTTGTAAAATCCGTCGAACACTTTTATAAATATCTGTATGGCAGAAAATTCCTGATCAGAACAGACCATGCTAGTTTAAAGTGGTTACTTAGCTTTAGGAACCCAGAAGGACAGATAGCAAGATGGCTCGAAAAACTGCAGGAATATGATGTTGAAATCGAGCACAGACCTGGAACAAGACATCGTAATGCTGATGCACTTTCCAGAAGACCATGTCGACCTGATTGCCCCCATTGTACCCGTATGGAGCAGAACGAGGAAAAACGTGCCTTAGTTAAGGTTGTGCCAGAAGACCAGACCTCTATGCTGGAGGAGCAACAAGAAAATGATCCTGTTCTGTAAAAAATTCGGGAGTGGAAGAGAATGGACCGTCGTCCATTGTGGAGAGAGATTTCCTCATCCTCTCCTGCTTTAAAAGCATACTGGTCCCAATGGAACTCTTTAATTTTGGACGGAGGGCTCGTTAAAAGACTTGAAGAAAATTCCGAGGGCACAGAAACAAGGAAACAAATAGTGGTCCCAAGAAATGCTGTACCAGAAATTTTAAAACAGATGCATAATGATAGTTCTGGAGGACATCTGGGTATCACAAAAACGCTGCAAAAGATCCGAGATAGATTTTATTAAATAAATTGCACTAATGATGTTAAAGATTGGTGTCGTAAATGCACTACATGTGCTGCCAGTAACGGTCCGCACCGAAAACCGAAGGCGGAAATGCAGCAATACCTGGTTGAAAGCCCTCTTGAAAGAATCGCAGTAGATGTATTGGGGCCACTTCCACAGACCGATGTAGGAAACAAGTACATCTTTGTTGTAATGGACTACTTCACTAAATGGGTTGAAGCATATGCAGTTCCCAATCAGGAAGCCACCACTTTAGCAGATATATTGGTTGAAGAATTCGTAAGCCGATTTGGGGTACCACTAGAATTACATTCAGACCAAGAAAGAAATTTTGAGAGCAAGCGGTTTCAAGAAGTTTGCCAAAGATTAGGCATCCACAAAACGAGAACCACAGCAATGCACCCTCAGTCTGATGGAATGGTGGAACGAATGAACCGGACTATAACCAACTATCTGTCAAAAGTGGTGTCAGATTGTCAGAGGGATTGTGATCGACATATTCCACTATTTCTAATGGCAATTCGATCGGCCATCAACGAATCAACTGGCCAAACGCCTGCGAAAGTCCTGTTCGGTAGAGAAATGAGGCTACCATGTGACTTGGTGTTTGGTTGTAAACCTGGTGAAGAAATGGCCCGTGAACAATATGTCGCCGATCTTCAAAATCGAATGGAGAATATACACAACCTGGTGCGTGGAAAACTTTAATTATCTAGTGATCGGATGTAGAGGTACTATGACACGCGGACAATGGAAAAGAGTTACCAAGTTGGAGATTTAGTCTGGCTCTATAACCCCCGACGGCGTCGAGGTATTTGTCCTAAATTACAGAAGAACTGGGAAGGTCCATACACCATCAAGAAGAAGATTAACGATGTCATTTATCGGATCGTGAAAATTCCCAGAGGGAAACCCGTCGTGGTCCATCATGATCGTTTGGCGCATTACCAAGGAAACCACAGTGGAGATGCGCAGCAACTCCAAGAAGATGGCTCGGCTGGCTCAAGGAGTGTGCGGGATTCCGATTTAGAAAATACCATTCCAGGAGGAATGAATCTAAGGAGGGGGCAGTGTAACGGGATAACCATAAAGGAAGGGACCTTAATTTGAAAGATTGTTATTGACAGTTGAATTTTAGAAACTTCTAAAAAATAATAATGTTTCTAGAAAATTCTAGAAACTTCTAAACACACTGACCAGATTAAATAATGTTTCTAGAAAATTCTAGAAAGATCTAAACACACTGACTAGATTAAATAAAGTTGTATATAAGGGGATGTATGGGCAGTTAACGTCAGTTCCAGTTCAAATATTCACAAGAGTTCATTGTATTGTCAAATAGTTAGACGTTATCCAGCAGAGTTCAGTGTATCTTAACAATTTTGTAAATCAATTGTGTATAAGTCCCCATAAGTGTTTCATTATTCAGGTCGTACAAACAGACAACTTAAAACTCGTATCAATGAACATTTGAAAAGACCCTCGGTTTCTCACTTCGGTCTCCACATTAAATTCAACAACCACCACTTTTCCCCATCGAAGAATAGCAAAATTTTACGTAACATCCCATCAAATAATTTTAGAAAGACAGATTTGTTGGAGGACTTAGAGATATCTAGCGAGATCAGATCGAACCCTCAACATTGTCTAAACACACAAATTTACCTAAATTGCAGTTTTCAGCCAATGTTTAAATCTTTTTGGACGTTTTCAGACAACGACCCTCCACCGTGAGTTCCCGGTTGAAGAATAGGTTCCCCGGCACACCATCGAATCGTAAGAGGCGATTAATGGTGTCTTTCTCTTTGTTTTATGTAACCTTTTAACCATCTTCCCCCTTTTACCTGCCCTGGTTAGGCTTAGTATGGATCTAAGTCAGACTTTCCTTTTCTACCTTCTGCCCAATATGGATTTGGGTCGATCATGTGTTTTTTTCCCATCTTTTCTTCGTATATACCTTAATGTGGTTTTAAGGGATATACTCTTCAGTTAGTCTTCTTCTTTCACCACCTTAAGTTGCGGGCCTAGTATGGTTCTAGGTGTGTAACATCCCCTCTGCACAGCTTAGTATGGGTCTAAGTTGTGCCACCAACTCCCCTTGTTTGTCTCTTCCTCTCTCACCTTAAGGTGCGCCTACTATGTGTTTAGGTATCCTTTTCCTCTTATGTTTGTCTGTTCTGTCCAAGTTTTTTTTGATTTTTTGTTTTCTTGATTTTCTCATATACATAAACTTTTATAATTTTTTAACTTTAATATTTGCCTTTAACTTGACTAACTTATCTCATTACCTGGGGAGGCCGGAGTGGTTGGCTGGGCTCTTCTTGAGGGTTCCTAATAACAACGAATCTCTTAGTATAGTTAACTTTACCAACGAGAACGTTCTCTATCTAAACGTTTGTTTGGTTTTTTTCTTTTTTACAATCCTTTCAGCTTGACACCTCACCGCCACCGTGGGAGCCGAACATTATTTTGGTATTTAGAATTTTAAATCATTATTAACTCAAATAGTTAAGATCTTTGAATGTTTTATCACATTGACAATTTCAATCCAATAGACACTAAGTTTTAAACTTACCGCTGGTTGTGTTATACTTACGTGTAAGGTAGAATAGTCACAACGCAATTTGTATCGAGTCGCGGGCCGCCTTTAAGCTTCCTTTTTGAAATGTCAATCAACTAATGTCCTGCGGTACAACTCATTGTATTGTGAATATTCAACCTGACACCTGGTAAAAATGTTAAATTAATTTGGGTTTTTAAAACCATTTTGGTCCCTTTTAAGGGTTTGTTAGTCATTTTATACAAATTTAAAAGTTTATGTAGTTGTTGTGATTTTACTAAGTTTTAATATTATGTCTTTTATGACTTTGAAAAAATTTTGCCACGTGGTAGATTTTTTTGTACGACGTAAGTCTAACTTTAATTTACTTTAATATGTAATTTACAATCAATTTTGTATTTAGGAGGCTCTGATGATGGTTGTATAACCGAAAGCGCTTAGCCGATAATAATAAAATCTACACACTTTGTACAAAACATTGTGTTTTATTGATAATATTGGATAAAATTCATGATAAAATTGAAGTACTCCACACCATGGATGAACATCATAAAATACAGTGACAATAAACTTAAATATATTATAGAAACACTGAAAAAACAAGAAGAAGAAAGAACCACAGAAGAAAGGAACAAATCGACTGAATATGTTTTGGATTATGGACCATTACTGACCGAAAAAGAAAGGTAAATAATAAAGATGCATATTTTTGTCATATCAAAAACAATGAGGAAAAGCATTGTTAAGCATCACAATTTACTGGGACACTAAAGCGTGGATAGAACAATGTCAAAAATAAAGGAAAAATATTGGTTTCCCAGAATGAAACGGTGTATTCGAAGACATATTACAGCTGTAGCAAATGATTATTTCAGATATCTCTAATTGTTTTTTTTTTTGAAAATTTTTAAATTTTGTAATTTTTTTAGAAAGTATACAAACAAGAATATATTAAATTACATTAAAGATAAGTTAAAAAAATGTTGCATCCGGCGAGACTCGAATTCGCAACCTTCAGCTCTACGCGCTGACGCTCTAACAACTAAGCTATAGGTGCCTAGCCATCAAATCGCCTAACGTTTGTTAAATTCAATTCATTCCACATGGGACACTAACTCACTTTCTCCTTAAGCACATATAACATGACGTTAATAAGAGAAAGACTTTGTCAAATTTTTCCCGCTGGTATGCATATTGACGATCACTCAATGGATTCTCCGTTAAAATTTTGTCGCTTATATATCCATCGATCAGTTTCTCCAGCGTTTTTGCTACGAATGACGATAGACTTATTGGTCTGTATGACTTGGTAGTTTGGTCCGCCATCCTCCCCACTTTAGGGAGATTTAAAAATTCTACCTTTTGCCACACAGATGGTATAAATCTATAGGCCAAACAAGCCCTAAAGATTTTTATTACATCCTGCCGTTTCTGGAGTAGGGCTGGGAATATTCCGTCCGTTCCCAGTGTTTTGAATGGACGGAATGTGCTGATAGCCCATCTGATTTTTGCAGGTTGGTTATTTCGGTAGCTAGCTTCCAGTGATCCCTTGATGGCCTTACCGGCTTTTGACCGTGGCCTGCGCTATCCGATCCTGCTTCCATAAACCGTGAGCCAGAAAAGTGTGCTGATGTTAGCATTCTTAAAATTTCCTCCAACGTTTTGGGTGTATGATCCATCCTCCTTTTTGAGGAGGCCGACCTCTTTCGATTTACCATCCTTAGCCAGGACCTTGTGGATTCTTGAACATGCGGGGGTCGTTTGGACTTCTTCGCAGTACCTCCTACAGGAGTCTCTTTTGGCTTTTTGGATATCTTTATTATACAGTGTTAATTTTTTTCTATGCTTTTCCCAGTTATGAACGGTTTTGGCCTTAATAAACAGCGTTCTTACCAGAGGTGTTCGTTTCACCAAGGAGTGGTTCTTGTGTACTTTTTGTCTATTCCGGGCAGCTTTCACGATAAGCCGACCCAATAGCCCCGCTTACCCTGTCCACCTCCCGGTCCAAACTAGACACATCTCTTATTGACACCGTTCTGTCCTTGAGATTTTCATTGAGGGAATTTACATAGTCCTCCCAATTCGTTCTCCGTGGATTTCTGAACGTATTCTCAATAATTTTGGGGGTGACAATATAAAACCTTATATGCCTGTGATCCGACACAGACAGCTCGTCCGAGACATGCCAGTTTACAATCTTGTCGTAGATGTTGTTTGTGCAGAGGGTCATATTAACGACCTCCCTGTGTGAAACTATTACAAAAAAGGAAGACTTTAAGAAATTAACTGTTTTATTTATATTATTGTTCTTATATGGTAGATTGTTTCTGTTTTGATTATAGTTAACTTGACGAAGTCAGTCAGGATGGAGTGTTAACTTTTGCAATTATATATTATCGATGACTGATCATGCACAAAAGAGGCCATAGAGAAGAAAGGAAGAAGAGGCGGAGTCCGAGAGATACAACTGAGACGCCGAAAGTTTTTTTTTAAGTTTTATTATTTTTTTATACTGTTTTGACTTTGTAAATATAGATTTTTAAAATTTTAATCGTTGAAATTGTTATTGGCCTGCCTAATTGGAGATAACATAAAGTTTTCATGTTCCCTATGTAGCGATATTTTTTAATTAACTCCTGTAACTGATAGATGTCAAAGATAATAATAGTATACCTAATACTATTATGACGTTTTACAGAGTCTTTGAAAATCAAAGAACATATAGACCGTTTACTAAGAACCAACAACTGTAACTGATAGTTTTATTTTTAGTTAGAAAGTTTTTTATATTTTCGCCGTGTTCTGTGTCTCTGTGTCATTCCGTGGAATTTGTAATCGAATTTAAACCTATTTCCCGACTACCTATAGCTCTGAAATTTTTAAGATAGCTAAGAACTGGATGACAATGCATGTTTCAAGTGTGTTTAGGCATATACATAGATTTCGAAATTTATACCGAATTGATATTAAACATGATCTAAGTTGTGTATAGATAATATTATTTTGAAAGTTATTAAATAAATCGTTCGTAGCGTAGTTGGTTAGGCTGCGGATTAGTCCACTTGTGACAGTTCTGTTATGTTATCATAATGGGATCGATTACGCGACAGAGAAGTTTTTTTTTCTTTTTTTTTTTGTTCTTACATGTGAAAACAGTAATTATTATTTTAACTGGTAATAAAATAAACTGTTTTAGAAAGTTTTTAGATACAACTACCCTTGATTTTGTTAACAAGGAAACAATCTTCTCTATGATCAATCACAGCGTTGTATGACTTAATATTTTTGCAAAATCAGGGATGCTGTGCATTGTTGAGATGACACAAAATATGACCTATAAATCAGTAAAAAACTTTCTATTATAAAAAGTTCTTTTTGTAAATTGTGTTTATTTATTATATGAAGGCAGCAACCGGCGCGGGCCTGATCTGGTATGCTGTATATCCGGCTCACGAGACAATTTAAAAAGTCTAATTTAAACAATAGTAGTATTACACTACTATACTGATACTCAAAGAATCAAGTGGACGAGCAAGCCGGTAGCGGCAACCATCAAAAATGAGTTGGCAAACATCAAAGCATTTGATGTTTGCTACCTTGGCATATTTTACTTTAATTAATTTTTTATAATAAAAAAAACCTAAGGTTTATTTTTCTCCTTTTCTCTCGTTAAGAATTACACTCTTAGTGGATAAAAGAAATACGTTGTTACTTTTAATGGTACATCGACATGCTACAAATGAAAAAACTAAAAAATTCTCCCACATAAAAAAAACGAACGTTCTTGAATGTAACGTCTAATTTTCCAGGGAATGGTCACACCGTATCTGTAGGATAAAAAATTAATAAATACTCGTAAAAACAACGTTTGACGTTCTTTAGTTTTTGGCTTTGTCTGCAGAGCCGGCACTAATTGTGCAGTCATTGAAGCGTAAAATAGGCTTCTACCTGATAATTTTTTTACCATGAATTGATTTTTATGAAATTTTGGAATTAGGCTTATCTTACCCTTAACTTCATAAGTGAGTTTGATCCGAACTCTGATTTTTATTTTTAAGGGGTGAAAACAACCCCTTAATGGAAAAATTGACATTGAGCCATTTTATTGCCAAAAAACGTGTTTAATAATAAAGAGTGACATTGTGAAGTGTTTTCTAACACAATAACCTCATGTTAAACTTATTTTCGTTCCCATGAAAACCGTACAGCCCCTGCAAACAACCCCCAAGTCGAAAAAATTTGCAATAAATTAATTTAGTATGACATAAAAAAATTTAAATATAGAGAAAATATATTTTTCATTCTCTATCTTAATTACCATATTGTTAACCCCCTTTTAACCCTTAAAAACAGCCCTTAGTTAAAAAAAAATGTACAAAAAATTACTTTGGTTTGACAAAAATACTTAAATATGGAGTAAATAATATTTTACGTTCTCTTTTTTAATTATCTAATTGTTAACCCCTTTCAACCCTTGAAAACAACCCCTCAATTAAAAATTGTATAAAAAATTTCTTTTGATGAAATAAAAAGGATTTAAATATCATTCCACGTTCTCGAAAATGCTATGGTGGAAAATCATATGCTTACGTTTCCAAAATAAAGTGGGCCATAACATGTATATGTACACATAAGACTATAGTTTTGGGTTTATATTACGATAGACTTTGCTTCAGTAATTCACGCTCCGAAATTTTCAGTTTAATAGGTAGAAAAAATACGATTAGTTTTTGGATCATAACTCCTTCAATTTTGATGTTATCACAATTTATAAAAAAGCATTTGAAAGGTAATTTAAGGGGCTACAACTTTTTTCATTACAATGTATAGTGAAAAACTTTTTATTTTGAAACGGTGAAGGGTCAAAGGGCTAAAGAGGGAGTGTGATTGCGCTAACGCGCGCTCTTTAAATAATTAATCATATCTCCGTCAATTTTTGTGTGACAGAAATAAACAAAAAACCAATTTTTTTGTTAAAAAAAGACCTACTTTTTTAATATGACACTTTTTCCCTTATCTTTCATAATAATTTTTGAGATATCATGAAAAAAAGGTGTTTTTTTTTTCAAAAATTCGAGAAGTTTTTTTTTTCTGAAAATCGTGATTTTTTCGAAAAATATGAGTTCCAAAGCAGCCAAACTGCTAGAATCCATCAAAATCTCTATATCAAAGTTAATTGTAGATGGAATAAGATTAATTTTAATTTTGGTAAAAATGGCACTTATGAAACCCATTGATTTAAAAGAAAAAATCATTAGATGTTCCCCTTTTTTTCATTACAGCTCACTCATTTTAGGTGCAAAAGAATTTTAACAGTGCTCATTTTAAAGGTTATTTCAAGCACTACAAAACCCTATTTCATTAAAATGCATAAAATGTATTTGCTCGCCGCTAGATGGCATTAAACACATTGATTAAATTTCGGGCAAAATAAAAAACCACTTGGATCTTCAATATCTCGCTTAATATTGCACTTACAGCACTTTGTAAACAACTATATTGTTCAATTACTCGCTTCAATTTTGTTCATTATAAAATTTTCATTAAAATGCATATTTTTGGAGATATTTGTAAAAAACCGATAAAAAACGTGAAAAAATTTCGAATTTTCGATTGACAATGACTTAAAAAGTATTTAGTTTTGGGAAAAACTGCATGAAACATTTTTTGCTTAAAATTAGGTCTTCTATCGATATCAGAGGTTATTTAAAAAAAAAAATTCCACCACCGAAAAGGGGTGGCAACCACCCCCAGGTTAAAAGCAGAGTTCGAGTCAAACTCACTTTTGAACTTAAGGGTGAGATAAGCCTAATTCCAAAATTTCATACAAATCGGTTAATGGTAAAAAATTTATCAGGTAAAAAGCTTCAATGACTGCACTATAAGTTAAAATAATTTGCATAGGATATAAAGCTAAGACTCTGGGTGTATTAACACAGACTCTGGGTGTATTAACACAGACTCTGGGTGTATTAACACAGACTCTAAGTGATTTATTTTCGTGTAGTCTATTCTAAAAGCGGAACAGGTCAACTCGGCGACGGTCAACTCGTCGAGGGTCAACTCGGCGATGCCAACTCGGCGATGGTCATCTCGGCGATGGTATACTCGGCGACGGTCAACTCGGCGACAGTCAACTCGGCGACAGTCAACTCGGCGAAAAGGAATACAATAATATATTGAGCAATATACATTCTATAAAAAAAATTTATTAGAGAATTTGATTAATCAAATAAAAATATATAATAGATTTTAAATAAGAAACTGGAAATAAATTATGATTACTAATTATTAGATATTATCAGTGTTATTAAAAAATGAGTAGTTATCCAAGTTAATATAGCATTGGTATTATTATTGGTATTATTTATTAGACACACAAACAGCATTTTATTTTAATATATATATATATATATATATATATATATATATATATATATATATATATATATATATATATAACGTGAAGTCAATCGTGGAGTTGCAGTCAACGTTTGGCCAAGGTAAGTAAAGAAAACTCTTTGATTTCAGTCAAGCTTTCGAATTTATTCAATTCTTCTTCAGGACATCTGTGGTGAAGCACAATTTTTATATAATAAAGAAATATTGTTACAAATGTGATGACTTACTAATCGTGAGGTTAAGAGAAGCGACGAATTCCGTTTGACAACATTACACTAATAAAAATTTTAAAATTCAGGTACATCACTATTAAAATACATAAAAATATATACATTTACACCATAAAACTTATTATTTTGTTATTGAAGTAAAACTTCTTTAGCGACACTAGGAGTAAAAAAGTTATTCTAACGGACGTGACGTCATTCTAATAACAGAAACCGGAAACAAAACCTAATACTGACACGATTTTGCATGGGCGCCGGCAGCAGGGTGCAAGAGGGTGCGCTTGCACCCCCCTGCTATGAAAGAAAATACCTGAATTTACCAGAAAATTATATATTTTTTTAATTTTTTTATTAAATTATTGTTTGAATAAAAACTAAAGGCGTCGCAATTGCTGTCCAAATCATTCTACATTCTATATATATATTAGATCATAATAGTGTGTAGATGCAGATGCACCCCCTGAAAATAATCCTAGCGGCGCTCATGCGATTTTGCCTCCTATATGAAATAAAATTAAATCTGTAATTGTATGAATTGACAGCTGATCATCTTGTCAATCGAAATACATTGTATAAATAGTTTTTTGTGTATAAAGTGTTTGTATTAAATATGAATAAACAATGTGGATTTATTAATGAAGAAAGTGATGAAAAAATATTGATTGAAAATGAGTGAATAGGTAGGTACTCTATATGCATAAATTTTATTTTTGGTGTGTAATTACACTATTTATACCTAATTATTTATACCTATTATTTATACCTAGCTATTTTCGTTTTATAGACTTAAAGAGCTAAAAAGAAAAAAAAATTGTGAACGTCAAAGGGGATATTATAAGCGCCAGAAAGATTTGAAGAAAAATGACAAAATGACGAGACATCCACATTCATTATGATTTGATTAAGTAAGTTTATATACATACATACATATTATGATAGTAAATAATTGTTTATACGGAATCTTTACGTTGAGTAAAGAAGCATGTTGCACGTTTTTGTTCATAAAATAATAATATTCAAAATATTTTAACACTTTCTTATACTTATTTTAGGTTTGGTTAGGTAGCCATAAAGGCCATAAAACCACTAGTCAAGATGGCTGACCTTTGACCACCAATAACAGATCCTTCGTAGACGTGAAGGAAACAAACTTAACTCAGGATTTTAAATTTTATGGAATATGCTATAAAATGCTACAAAATGAAATGGTTATCTAACTATCGAAGGCTCTTGTGTTGTGATGTATTACAATAAGGTAGATACAGCTACAAAATCACACATTCTAAACGTAATGTGTGTATATTTTTAATATTGTTTACCTATTATTGAAGCAAAACTTCTTTAGGCACGACTAGGGGTAGATTCTAACGGAAGATTCTGATGGAAGTAACTGTATAATTTCAGCTATGGGAGTTTAAATTTCCGAAATTTATTTATGAAATTTTCAAACGGTTTCAAATACATTAATGGTATTTATAGACTAAAATCTATGTTTCACATTTTAGTTATCATAAACGTATTATTTCATATATAAAAAAAAATAATGATAACTTTCAAATTCCTATTTCTAATGAATAATATAAATATAACATCTCATTTTTTTTGTAAAGTATATAGGCAATAAATATGATTGAATTGTAATTAAATATTTATTTTCCGATACGTACGTCAACAAGTTTTACTTCAATCGCGCGTAAAGGTTACACGCACACTCTTTTTTTTTTAGTATGGAGGTTTGTCTGTAAATGATTGAATTTTAATGTGTCTTCAATTTCCTTTTTTTATATGTGTGTTTTTTATATATGGTTTTTATTTTAACACAGTAGGAGAGCAAAACATTTTAATGATTTATTTATTTAGATTTTATTATTATATCAAGTAAAATTCTGTAGTCATGAAATGCGGGATTTTAATTTCAAAACTTTATTTGTTAAATTTTATGAACGTTGTTGTGTTTTTATTTTTATTTGTTTTAGTGTTAAATTAATCTTTATGTTTGTAATCATGTTTTAATTTATTAATAGTTGATTTATCTTTATATTTTTATATTAAAATTTTATTTTTTAAACGACAGAATGCAACAATAAATATTACTCAGCCCTTCTATATCAGATTTTCTATTAATACATGTTTCCCTTCTGTCAATGTGTGTCATTTCTAAGAATAATCGTTTCTTAAGGTTCCTTTCCCTTTTTAAAATTTTTGTTTCTTCAAATTTAAAACTATGACCATTTTTAATTGCATGTTCAGTTAGTGTGCATGCTTTATATTTATTATTTTTAATGTCACTTTTATGCGAGATGTTCCTGCTGTGTACAGTTCGGCATGTTTCCCCAATATACACCCTTTCACAATCCGAGCAAGTGATTTCATATACTACATTTGAACTTTCTAAATTACTAAGCGGATCTTTGGTTCGGGTGTATAATCTAGAAATGGTTTTGATATTTTTCGTGCCTATTTTGAAATTTTCATAATTTTTGAATAGTTTTAAAAGTTTAGGAGTGAGTTGTGGGATATAAGATAAAGAACCAAAAATTGGCTGTAAAATTTCATTAGACAAGACACCTCTCTCAATGTCAAATGTTTGTTGTTGATTGAAATTATTGCTGTCACTTATTTTTGCAATGCACGTGGTACTGAAAATTAATTTTAATAATCCCAAAGGGTATGAATTATTTAACAGTATTCCTTTTAATTTAAGTAAACCTTGGTTTTAAAGTTTGGGTGTGATAGTTTTAAAACTATGTCTTTTAATCCCAGAATTAGGTTAATCTTAGTTCTTGGAGGGTGTTCAGAATAAAAATTAATGAACCTGTTGCTGCATATTGGTTTACGGTACCATTCAGTTTGTAGGATGTTGTTTTGTGTGCGATGGACGATTAAATCTAGGAAAGGTAAACTGTTATTAATTTCTTTTTCCACTGTGAATTGCAGTTGTTTACATTGGTTATTAAAAATTTTTAGGACAAGATCAACTTTATTAAATGGTATCGCAAGTATTAAATCATGAACAAAACGTTTGACAAAAGGAATTTTGAATGGTATTTGATTAATACTTCTCTCTACCAAGTCATCCAGTACAAAGTTACAAAGAATCAGGGACAAAGTACTACCCATTGGTGTGCCTAATATTTGTTTGAAAAAGTTGTTATTAAATTTACAGATATTAGTGTCAAAAATGAACGTTAAAATTTTTTTAAAATTAGTTAAGCTTAATTTGCAATTAGGTTCAATGTTAATCCACTGTTTTTCAATGCAATTTAATATTAGTTGAGTTGGCATATTCGTGTACATGGAGACAACGTCAAAACTCACTAGAATATATGTGTCAGGAATACTAATGTTGTTAATAAAATTACTAAAATGGAACGTTCATTTTTGACACTAATATCTGTAAATTTAATAACAACTTTTTCAAACAAATATTAGGCACACCAATGGGTAGTACTTTGTCCCCGATTCTTTGTACTGGATGACTTTGTAGAGAGAAGGGTTAATCAAATACCATTCAAAATTCCTTTTGTCAAACGTTTTGTTGATGATTTAATACTTGCGATACCATTTAATAAAGTTGATCTTGTCCTAAAAATTTTTAATAACCAATGTAAACAACTGCAATTCACAGTGGAAAAAGAAATTAATAACAGCTTACCTTTCCTAAATTTAATCGTCCATCGCACACAAAACAACATCCTACAAACTGAATGGTACCGTAAACCAATATGCAGCAACAGGTTTATTAATTTTTATTCTGAACACCCTCCAAGAACTAAGATTAACCTAATTCTGGGATTAAAAGACATAGTTTTAAAACTATCACACCCAAACTTTAAAAACCAAGGTTTACTTAAATTAAAAGGAATACTGTTAAATAATTCATACCCTTTGGGATTATTAAATAAATTAATTTTCAGTACCACGTGCATTGCAAATATAAGTGACAGCAATAATTTCAATCAACAACAAACATTTGACATTGAGAGAGGGGTCTTGTCTAATGAAATTTTACAGCCAATTTTTTGTTCTTTACCTTATATCCCACAACTCACTCCTAAACTTTTAAAACTATTCAAAAATTATGAAAATTTCAAAATAGGCACGAAAAATATCAAAATCATTTCTAGATTATACACCCGAACCAAAGATCCGCATAGTAATTTAGAAAGTTCAAATGTAGTATATAAAATCACTTGCTCGGATTGTGAAAGGGTGTATATTGGGGAAACATGCCGAACTGTACACAGCAGGAACATCTCGCATAAAAGTGACATTAAAAATAATAAATATAAAGCATGCGCACTAACTGAACATGCAATTAAAAATGGTCATAGTTTTAAATTTGAAGAAACAAAAATTTTAGAAAGGGAAAGGAACCTTAAGAAACGATCATTCTTAGAAATGACACACATTGACAGAAGGGAAACATGTATTAATAGAAAATCTGATATAGAAGGGCTGAGTAATATTTATTGTTACATTCTGTCGTTTCAAAAATAAATAAAAATAAAATTTTAATATAAAAATATAAAGATAAAATAACTATTAATAAATTAAAACATGATTACAAACATAAAAATTAATTCAACACTAAAATAAATAAAAATAAAAACACAACAACGTTCATAAAATTTAACAAATAAATTTTTGAAATTAAAATCCCGCATTTCATGACTACAGAATTTTACTTGATATAATAATAAAATCTAAATAAATAAATCATTAAAATGTTTTGCTCTCCTACTGTGTTAAAATAAAAACCATATATAAAAAACACACATATAAAAAAAGGAAATTAAAGACACATTAAAATTCAATCATTTACAGACAAACCTCCATACTAAAAATAACAAAATAATAAGTTTTATGGTGTAAATGTATATATTTTTATGTATTTTAATAGTGATGTACCTGAATTTTAAAATTTTTATTAGTGTAATGTTGTCAAACGGAATTCGTCGCTTCTCTTATAACCTCACGATTAGTAAGTCATCACATTTGTAACAGTATTTCTTTATTATATAAAAATTGTTCTTCACCACAGATGTCCTGAAGAAGAATTGAATAAATTCGAAGGCTTGACTGAAATCAAAGAGTTTTCTTTACTTAGGTACCTTGACCAAACGTTGACTGCAACTCCACGATTGACTTCACGTTATATTGAACCAGTCACTATACCATTATTCGTGTATATATATATATATATATATATATATATATATATATATATATCTACCAAGATGTAAGAGATGATACAAACGTATCTAGTGCCGTGCTGTCAATAATAAATCCAGTTTTAAACTGGATTGGTGTTTGGTTAGATTTTCTAACTCAATATATCTATATATATAAAAGCGAAAATTCACTCATCACCGTATCTCAGAAACTATAAGACATACAAACTTGAAATTTGGCATGTAGGTTCCTTATAGGGTCTAGACGTCCGCTAAAAAAGGATTTTACGAAACTCCACCCCCAAGGGGGTAAAACAGGGGTTTGAAATTTGTATGAAAGTCCTATGTTTTTGAAATAAGGGACTTGAAAATTAAAATGTTTTCTTTAGACGTTGTGGAGGTGTACAAGTTTCGTTCCAAATTAGTTAGTAATATTTGTTTTTTCTTCACTTATTAAAATTATGTTTATTTTAAAGTTTCATGCCAATTAGGTGCTAGGGTGCTAGCTTAGATCTGTTTTTTTTTCATTGATTATACTGACGTTTATATCAAATTGTCATATCGATTACTTACTAAAAACAGTTTGTCTTTTTCGTTAAGTAAACTTACGTTTATTTGAAAAATGGATGGAGAAATTGTAACAGTCACAGTTGAAGGATTAGCAATCCGATGTAGAGTGAAAGAGATACCTGGCGATGGAGCGTGTTTATTTTCATCTCTGTCTTATTTGCTTTATGGAAATATTTCAATGGCTGCTCAAGTTAGAGCTAATATAGTAAGCCACGTGTCAAACGATTGGCAAAGATTTAGGTGTTTTACTATGGACCGATCCGGGACCCCTTACGATACAAAACGCCTTTATGTAGCCGATATGGGTAGGTTGTATACTTATGGCACAACTTGCGAACTAAAGCAGCTGGAGAAATATTTCCATTTAAATTCAAACTGTTTCAAGGTAGCAGACTTATTGCCAGATTTGGAGAGGCGATACAAGGGATGCACAGCTGAGTTGCCGCAACCTGCTCCCGACTCAGTAGATTATGATTTAAATTTGTCGTCGAATATAATTATCAGCTGTTCTCCGAAAGAAAATGCAATAAGTTTACTTGGGAGCAAAGGATGGTAGGGAAACATGTGTCTAAAAAACACAAACAACGAACGCTCACACAAAAGTCCTATCGCCATTTGTGCCTTCGGCTGGCTGTGCCCACATTTTGGACCTACGACCAGCGTCGCGTCGCCACGTTGGTGAAACGGACTCCTTGTTTTTAGACACATGTTTCCCTACCATCCTTTGCTCCCAAGTACCCAACACTTTTGCTAGCCAAGTGCAATACCTTACTTGGTTATGCCGCACTGATGACGGCTAACGAGCCAGAAACATGCATGTCTGCGGTTACCATTCTTACTCGTAATCCTATAATCCTTTTTGCGTACATGTCCGTTAATTTACCCCTTTTGTTTATCATAAGTACGCATACTTGACACCCTTTGTGTTTCACATCCTGGGCTTGGAACGACTCAAACACAATGAGTCCGTTTCACCAACGTGGCGACGCTGGTCGTAGCTCCAAAATGTGGGCACAGCTAGCCGAAGGCACAAATGGCGATAGGACTTTTGTGTGAGCGTTCGTTGTTTGTGTTTTTTAGATTTTTGTATCGGGATAGTTAAAAGCATGAAGAGTAAAACAGGCTACTTTTTATAGAACAATCAACACGCCACGCGAACGACGTCGCAGGTAAATCGATATAGAACGAAAAAAATGTGGTTAGTTTTTTTTTGTCTGTCTGTCTGTATGTTTGTGTGCGCATCACATGAAATCTACGGATCGATTCGAATGCGGTTTTCGCAGATGTATTTGACTTCTTTCAACTTAAAAACTGGTGTATAAAAATTTCTCCCTCCAACCCTTTAACAAGACAATAGAAGGGGTCAGATTTTGTATAAAATTATCTTATTTATCCATTTAAAAATACCACTGAAATAATACACAACATGCATATATACGTGCTATAATTTAGTTTTGATATTCGGAACTAGATGGCGCAAGGGGTTATTAAAACGCGCTATCGTTGTTTATTTTTATCGCAAGTACATATGCAAATAACTCACAAATTACTATATACTACAGATGATTATGTCCAATGTAAAACTGTCATAGATCAATATTATAAAAGAGTCATAATCGGTGTTGTATGATTTATTATTATCAAAATCTGTTCAGTGGTTGCAGCGTGATTGACTGATAAACATGAAAGTTTAAATAAAAAAAAAAATTAGTTAGGTCAGACTTATTTTACTAAGGATATATCTAAAGAATGATTAAAATTAATTAATATGTAAAATTGACAGTCATTAAATCATTTGTGAATGTCCCCCCAATTCAACGCGAGCAAAGCCGCGGGTAAAAGCTAGTATATATATATATATATATATATATATATATATATATATATATATATATATATATATATATATATATATATATATATAACTAAAGTTTCAAGGTTTAAAGAACTATGAACAATTGACACTTACAAGTTCAGATCCATAAATGTTCGCCATTTTACTATAGAACATATTTAAAACGTAGTTCATATGAATTATATAATAAAAATAAAATTTTACAATTTCAAAAATGCTTGGTTGCGAGTTAACTTAAACTGAAAAACAACTTAAAATTACATTTACATTTTTATAATTTCAAATCCACAAATATATGCTAAATGTTTTCTTCGAGGACATTTGAATATACCTACAACAAAATTTAAAATTAATGTTGGGAAAATAACAAAAGTAAACAAAATCTGGTGTTATCTAATTATATTTTGTTAATATTTGTAATTTATTACGAAATTTCACGTTCCCTCTAAATTTTATTATTAAGTATATTTACTAAAATCCTAGTTTTATTTCTCTAAACTTGCCACTGAGTTATAGTACCTGTTATCTACAAACACCTACTCTCCTCTAACTATACAACACACTATTAAGTTATTGGGAGATTGTATACAATAAGTGAAAATTATAAAGTCATTGACATGTTAATAATAGTGTGAGTTTAAACAACAGGTATACGAATACGTCAAAGTTCGATCCCTCAAAGTGATCTGTAGGGTTACAACGGAACTCATTTGTGACTTTGACGCTTCATCAATCACTAGGCGTAACATATCATTTACAAAACGGGGTGTGAGTAGGAGAAGCTTTAGCTTGTTATTAGGTGACAACAAATATAGACAAATTATTTAGATATTACAGGTGTATTCTCTAAATATTGTCATTTTTTTTTTTTAGTTTGATATAGTGAAAATGGTAAGAAGTACTGATTATTTAACGGAATCTTGCACACTAATTTAAATCTTGGTTTATTTGTTATATATTTCTACCTAAATGGCATAGTAACGAATGAAATTAAAAAAATGCTGATTAAGTGTTTTATATGATTCTTTGACTATATGGTCAAAATCTTTATAACAGATTACTTAGGGCCACAAGGGGTCAAATTTATTTATTTACCTAGAGTCACAAAAGTTCAAAATTAATTAAACAGTCTACTCTTATGTTAATTCATAACACTCATTAAAACCCATTACTCTTATTACAATCCATTATTATCATTACAATTCATTACTCTCATTATTTTAGGCCAAAAAACGTAAAATCGATATATTGAAACAGTTTACTCGCATTATAAGCTATTTACTTTTATAAGCTTGGGTTAAAAGATGTAAAAATCAATAATCCACTTTTTTACCAATGTAATATTTTATTACCTAAGACCAACAAAAGATGAAATCAATACAGTGAAACAGCCTATTCCAACTATAGGCTATTACTTATTACTTTTATTAAATATAGTCACTCTAATTATTATCCATTTCTAGTATTTTTGCTTAGGAATCCATTACTCTTATTTCCTAAAGCCAAAATATTAAAATATTCTGCTCTTACTATAGTCAATACTCTTATTAGCTAGGTTCAGAAGAGGTCAAAATAGGTTTACTCTTATTACAAAGTTATTAAAGTCTATCTATTAAAACATTCTACTTTTATTAAAAGCCAATAATTTTTTTACTTTCAGTACCTGAAGAAAAAAAGAGGTGAATTTCAATAAAACAGTATATTACAATGGTTTAACTCTTATTATTTAAAACCTAAACAAGTCAAAATAAATCTACTTTTATTAGTACTCTCAATACTTGGGCGAAAAAACTTAAAACAGTACACCCTCCTTATAATTTATTACTTGACTTTACCAGAGTAAAAAAAGGTCAAAAACAACATATTAAATCAGTCTACTCTCATTAGAGGTCATCAATCTCATTATCTAGGTTGAAAAGGACTAGACAGTTTTAGTCTGATTACAATACATTACTTTCATTACCTTCACTCAAAGGAAGTAAAAATCAATACATTAAAGCAATCAACTCTCATTAGAGGTCATTAGGTACTCTTATCACCTTAGGTCATACAAAACAATTCTAATCTATTGAACCGAATAGACATTTTTAACTTTAGTCTCCTCACTGAGCTGTTTTCAGCTTTACTTACCACCCAAAGTGATAAAGAAAAGTTTTTAGTAATTAAAAAAAAACTGTTTTTAATGTCTTAATTATGTTTTAAACTTTTCTATACTGTTTTTTATTAGTTTGCTGTTTTGGTTGCATTGTCATCCAAACATGTTTTTCATCGACCATATGGGTTTCATTATTATCTTCACTTGGTGTAAGTACCTAAAATTCAAACAGGTTATCTTAGTTGTAGGTACATTACAATATACTTACTTTGTGTTCTTGTTTATCAGTGTCCTGTAAATAAACAGCGAAATCTCGACCAAACTAAAATGAAGTTTTCTTTTATCGCCACCCCATAACTACTTTGCTCAATCCAATTAGGATTTCTTTTCTTATATATATATATATATATATATACAATGTATTAAAAAAAATTGTTATAAAATGAAATGGGTAATAGCAAAATGTTAATAAACATAGGTCCACAAATTAACGATTTCGGAGATACAGTCCATTTTGCGTCCAGAACAAATTTTTAATGTGTACTTATTAACAAACAACAATAACAACAAAAAATAAGATGTTCAAAGTGCCTTCCCTCCATTTCAATGAAGCTACGACAACTCTGCCACAGGGACTGTCGAACTCTTTCCAAAATATCTTGATTGCCTAGGATTTGATGACATCTCTGCTCTACTCTTTGCTGCAGCTCTTCGACGTAATTCACAGAAGTGGCGTATACGGAATTTTCTTAGTGTCTCCAAAGAAAAACGCCTGGGAGGTTAAATTAGGTGATCTTGCAGCCCATGGTATAGGTTCGTTTCTACCTATCCGTCTTTCTCCAAACGATCTGTCTAAATGCTCTCTTACTTCAATTGAAAAATGGGCCGGAACACCCTCGTGCTTGAACCACATTTGATTTCTTTGTATTAAAGGAACATGGTCTAACAGATTACCCAGAGTGTTCTGCAAACTAATCAGCTTATGTCAATCGGTAAGGTAGTAGAATCGGTTAGGTAGTAACTGGTCGCCCAAAATATCTATCCAAATGTTCAACGAAACACGATTCTTGATTCTCCAATACATATGCGACTCATGGAAATCAAAAACCCCATTTCGTGTAAGCCCTGCCTCATCAGTAAAAAGAATGTAAAATTAGGATCCTCAGCATTATTTCGTAGACACCTCCAAACGTACCTGATGATCAAGTGAATTTAGACCTTGCACTCGTTGGAGATGGTACGGGTAACGCTGTTGCTTGAGGAGTATTCTCCAAACCAGAGAAGACCCAATTCCTGCCTCTATGCAAACTGATTGCTTCCTTTGTCTCTGGGGTGGAAACCAACCTGTATTACGAAACCTTTAGTGCAGAATTCATTTACAAACAGAGTGTCCAAAATTACTACAGAAACTATCATTTTATAGTCCACGTATTAATCGTAGAACATAGAATTGCTTACATTTACCTAGTGTTAGAACTAATGTTGGAATAAAATCTCCAGTTTACAATCTCTGTAGTAACTTTAATCTTTTTTGTACCGAGGTGGATGTTTATATTGTAACCCTGCAGCAATTTAAAAAAATGTTTAATCTATTCTTTTTAGAAATCATTGTAGCTACTATCTGATACACAAATTAATATATCTAATATACAGGGTGTCCCAGAATTAACTACGGAAACTTCGTATACGTATTCCTTGATGACAAATAAGTAGTAGTAGTATAAAAAAAAATTTTTTAGAGACTCCTGTCAGAGTTATAACCCTTTAAAAAACTGAAGTCGCGGGCGGCCGGTAGTATATATATATATATATATATATATATATATATATATATATATATATATATATATATATATATATATATATATATTGTAATGGTTACTCTTCTATGCCACAGCTTTTTGGGTATGGGTCCTTCTCTTTTTCTTTGTTGATTCAACTCAAACCAAATTTTCATTTAATTCAATCTTTTATTTAACTTTTAACTTTAACTTAATAAAAATTACAATCAATCAAATTCAAAATTTATTAATCAAATCAAAAATCAATAATCAATAATCGTTTCCATAACATTTTCCCTCATATTTATATCAATTATCAAAAAAAATAGTCACTGGTCTATGTCGTCATACTTTACAGTAAGATATTTTAATTTACACAATAGACACAGTGATACCATAGCAAATCCCCACAATTAAAAAAAATTAAAATTTTCTTCAAAGACATATTTTAATTTTTTAAATTTACTTTTAATTTTTTTTTTATTAATTTTTTATAACCTCTTTATTTAGTGTTCCTTTAAATTTTGTTTTAAACAACTTATAACAGTTTTATTTATTTTCTTCCATATTTTTAATTTTAATCTTAATTTTAATTTTATTTTAATCTTATTTACTTTTATTTAACTATTTTATTTTTTTCTCTTTTTATAATTATATACAATGCTCATCCAAATCTTCCTTAATCTTCTATTAATGTTATCTATTTCAAAATAATTTATATCATCTTCTTTATATGTTTTATGTTTAAACTTCTTTTTATTCTTATAATTGTAATTCAAATTAGTTTTGTGTTTAATTTTATTGTCATTATCATCATCTAATCTATTTTTATATTTATTATCACCCTCATATACTTTATTTTCACATTTTGCTTCTTCATTTGTATAATAATTATCTTTATCTTTCTTATTATCATCATCATATTCATCATTTAATTTTAATTTCATAATTTCATATTCTTGTTTCATTTTGTTTTTATATGTAACATGTTCTTTATAATAGTTATTTTTACTTTTTCCATTCTGTAAAATGTCTTCGTAAATATATTCTTCTTTATATCGTCTCATAGGTTTATTTTTATTTATATTTGTTTCATATATTTCTATTAATTCAGAATTATCTTCATTTTTAAGTTTATTTTCCCCCATACCTTTTCCTTCAGGAGATTCAGTTTCATAGTCATTATTAATTACTGATTTGTCATAAATTGTTTTCATATCTTTTATTGTTTCTCTATACATTTCCATTTGCTTCCTCATTTCATCTTTGAAAGCTTCCTTTCATATTCTTGTTCATTTCTTTTATTTCTTTTTTCATATCTTCTTTTATTTCTTTTTCATAGAATCCATATTTACATTTATTGCTTCTGTATTTTTGTCTTGTTTTTCATTCATTTTTTCTAAAAATTTAAACATTCTGTCCATGTCACTTTCTTCATGTTTGTTACCACTACTTTCTATAATTGCTTCTATAATTGTAGTATTCTCTTTTTCATCTCCCGATTCATTATTTTCCACAATGTTTATATCATCTTTTTGATGATCTCCTTTTTGTGCATTATCCCTATCCTGTCTTTGTCTTCTTGTTTCCATAATTATATATTTTTTTTTTTAGTTTTAAAATTTATTTTTAATTTTCAATTAAATAATTTTAGTTTTATAATTTATGTTTAATTGTTTTAATAAAATTTTCCCCACAAATCACTGCGCCTATTATATAAATGCAAATATCTTACCTATCTGTCAGTCCCGTCTGTCAAAGTCCTTGAAGGTGTCTCGAATTTTGAATTTCTAGTTGCTTGTAGGATGTCTCGAATTTGCAGTTCTAGGTGCTAGTAGGTGTCTCGATTTGCAGGTCAGGTACTTGTAGGTGTCTCGAATTTGCAGTTCAGGTGCTTGCAGTGGACTCGAATTTGCAGTTCTGGGTGCTAGTAGTTGACTTGTATTGGGCCCCACGTTGGTTCGACAATTTTGTAATGGTTACTCTTCTATGCCACAGCTTTTTGGGTATGGGTCCTTCTCTTTTTCTTTGTTGATTCAACTCAAACCAAATTTTCATTTAATTCAATCTTTTATTTAACTTTTAACTTTAACTTAATAAAAATTACAATCAATCAAATTCAAAAATTATTAATTAAATCAAAAATCAATAACCAATAATCGTTTCCATAACATTTTCCCTCATATTTATATCAATTATCAAAAAAACTAGTCACTGGTCTATGTCGTCATACTTTACAGTAAGATATTTTAATTTACACAATAGACACAGTCATACCATAACAATATATATATTCAAGCATACATAAGAGATACAGGTAAAAAGAAAACAAAACACCGGTTATTCTTTTTTAACTAGATTCGGCACTGCACTATTGTTTCTTGGTGACTCGATATCTATACTAATATTATAAAGAGGAAAGGTTTGATTTTTCGTTTGCTTGTTTGTTTGTTTGTTTAAAATGAATAGGCTCCGAAACTACTAAACCGATTTCAAAAATTCTTTCACCGTTGGCAAGCTACACTATTTCCGAGTGACATAGGCTATGTGTCATTTTTAAAAAAATAGGGATCGTTACTAAAATGCCATTAATGTAACCAAAAATGACCTTAAAATTCTTACATCGCGTGCGCTGAGAATACTATTAATTATAGAATAAAATAATGTACTACAAAAAATACCGCGACAGCATATGTCTAACTGTTATAGTTACGTCACAATAACTAATTTTTAATTTTTTTAAAGTTTTTATTTTGGTATTATTCCTTAAAAATTATAAAAATATAAGTCCTGAAAATTTAGATAGGATTAAACTTGAATTGATTTCTTGTAGCTATGTAGCTGGAACTTGGACTCTACAGATGTAAATAACATTTATCACAATTTTGCAAATAATTGTAGGGCTGTGATAGATCGCATTTCATCTATTCAGAGTTGTCAATATAAAAATAACGTACCATGGTTTGACAATGAACTTAATGATAATATCAAAAAACGAGATAGGATGTATAGGGAATTTATATCAAGAAGAGGTGCAGATAAAAATGTAAAATGGGACAATTTTAAAAAACAAAGAAATCTAGTTGTTAATTTATTAAAAACAAAAAAATAAATGTATTATGTAGATAAAATCAATAGGTACCGCAATAATCCGGAATTTATGTGGAAAACATTAAAAAACCTAATAAATGGTAAAAATCAAAATTTTCCTAATGTTGTTGATTTTAGTTCTAATAGTACCTACACCAAGTTTAGAAAAAGATAAAAAACAATTGTCAACAAATTTAATAATTATTTTATAGATAGTATAGAAAATATTGTGGAAAGTATAGTAAATGATAAACAGTGGAAATTTTGTAACTATAACTTATATCCTACCTTTTCACAGTTTAGGACATTATCAATGGAGGATTTGCGTAGAATTATTAACTCATTAGATAATAAAAGTAGTACATATGAAATACTAAATTCAAAAATCCTAAAAGAAATTTTTGAAGTATGTGGTCATGTTATATTAAATTTTGTTAATACGTCTCTAAGAACATGCACGGTCCCAGATGCTCTAAAGGTTAGTACTGTGATTCCCATACCAAAAGTTTGTAACACCATAAAGGCAAATGAGTTTAGACCTATTAATACCTTGCCACCTCTAGAAAAAGTTCTTGAAATAGCAGTTTATAATCAAATTATAGAACATATTGAATATAATAATATTTTAATTAATAATCAATCGGGATTTCGAAAGAAATATTCATGTGAAGCAGCACTTAAGCTTGCACTAAGTAAATTTAAAAAAGAAGTAGACACAAATAAATATGTAGTAGCTGTGTTTTTAGATCTAAAGAGGGCTTTTGAAACCATAGATCGTCACATTCTCTTACAGAAACTAAAAGGTTATGGTATAAAGGGTGCGGTGTTTAAGTGGTTGTCCCACTACTTAATGAATAGAAAACAAAAAGTTAGAGTATGTAATATTATTTCAAATATAATAAATGTCCATGTAGGTGTACCGCAGGGCAGTGCATGAGGACCCCTCTTATTCATTCTGTATTTAAATGACTTCGAACTTTTTATAGATGTTGATTTTCTTAATATTTTCGCTGATGATACTTTAGTAGCCTGTTTTAATGAAGATTTATGGATAGCCATAAATAAAATGAATACTGCTCTTTCTGCAATAAATAAATATTTGAAATTAAATAAATTAAAATTAAATACTATGAAAACCAAAGCTATGATTATAACCACTAAATACAAGTACAGTTCTATAAATATTAATGACATTGATTTAAAAATAAATGAAGAAAAAATAGAAATTGTAACGTCCATAAAATATCTTGGATTTTATATTGACAATCTCCTTTTATTTTGTGATCATTTTGAGTATATGTTTAAGAAGATAAGTAAAAAGATTTATTTTTTTGCAAGAGTATCCAAACATTTATCACTACAGTCTAGAGTTACAGTTTTCAATTCAATTATCCGGCCTCACTTTGATTTCTGCTCTTCTGTTACTTATTTGTTTAATTTAAATCAATTAAATCAACTACAAAAATTACAAAATCGGGGTATGAGGATTTTTCTTCGAACAAATCGATATACTCCAATTAACAATATGTGGAATCCCTAAAATGGTTCTCAGTGACTTACAGATTGTACTATTTAACAATGATTTTTATATATAAAATCCTTTATAATTTAGCACCATCCTATTTTTGTGAATTCACACAATTTAATGTTGATATCCATAACTATGCTACAAGAAATAATAATAATCTGTATATTTCAACTACTAACAAAAAGTGTTCTATGAATTCTATGTTTTTCAAAGGATTTGTCAATTACAATAATTTACCTACTGCTATTAAAACTAGTACCTACTTCTTTAAGAGTTTTTAAACACCGACTAGCTGACTTTGTGAAAAATAATACATAAATAAGTTAATTACATTACTGTCTTCTGTGGTTCTGTTGTTCATGTATTATGTGTTTGTATTTTGTATTTTAAATATTTTTTAGCGTAAAATTTAATTGTTTTTAAGTATTTTTCAATTATTTTAATGTTTTTATAGTTCATATAATTACCTATGTGTTTTTTATCTGATATATTTTTACATTATTTTGGTTGTATATTAGGGTAACCTATTTTTAAATAAATTCTTCTTCTTCTTCTTCTTCTTCTTCTTCTTCTTATCAAAATAACTTATTTAATAATCACGACAGATATCACAAATTTAGCATGTGCAATGGGACTAGGCTACTTATAAAGGAATTAAAGGACAATTAAGTTGTAGCAACCAATATAACTGAACCACCAGCTGGTCAACTAGCTCATACACTGAGGATACCGATGATCCCAACTGATCTACCAAATCCATTTAAACCGCTTCAATTTTCTATCAAAACATCTTTCGCTTTTACTAATAATAAGTCTCAAGGTCAAACCTTCCAAATAGTAGGGATCGATTTTCCTCATGGCCAACCGCCTAAGGCGGGTCGGAGCACCTGAAAATCAATTTATTTTGCTGTCAGAAAATAAAACAGCATGTAATATTGTTTACAGGGGAGCGTTGACCCAATAAATTTAATGGCTTTTGTTATTATTCTTTAATCCCCGTGCAAAGCTGGGGCGGGCTGCTAGTATTAAATATAATAGAATTCAATTTTCAAAGAAATCACAGTACTTTTTGTCGCGATAATAGTTTAAAGAAAATCAAAACTCACAGTATGATGATATGCTTCTTATGTAACATGAGAGTCAGCAACCAGCTTAGTCTCCAAAATACGGTAGAAATTTGACTATTCCTTATTCTTTATTCTTCAACATGTAATTGAAGGTGATATTATTGCAATAATCGGCACTTAAAACATAATCATTTGTAAGCTTTATATAAAAAAAAAACGATATCGAGTGAATTTTCGGAAGGAAGTGTCGTGAGAGATCTGAAACCCTGAAGTACCTTGAAGTGAATTCAGTAATTTTTACTGAGTGTAGCTTAAATAAAATTTTACGAGAGCACGTGATTGAAACGAGGGATCTTCTGTGTTAGACTTACCGATACTCGTTTACGTGTTTTTTTTAATCGACTCAAAATTTCTAGTTACTGCATTTAATAAACAACGGAAAGTTTTTAACGATAGGGCTTAAATTTTGAATATAAATAATTATATAGAAATTAATTAAATAATTTTTTTAAAAATGCTAATATATATATATATATATATATATATATATATATATATATATATATATAAGTGAAGTTTATCGTTCAAGGTAAACTATTTTTAAAAAGCAAAAATTTTATTAACAGGTACCTTTGGCTAACAAAAGTAACTTAAAAGTGAATTTAATTAAAAATAAAAAGAATATATAAGGTCGGTGTTGTTGCGTTTATATTTGTTGATGGGCCTGCAGTTCTCGTGACCTAACTCCTCCAGGGCTGAATGAAAACTATGGGGTAACATAGTTTGAAAGGTATGATATAGCTGTAGGTTTTTCCTCTTCTTTTTTGATGGATCCTCTAGATTTTTCTTTATTTGACTTCTTCTTCTTATATACATATGTGCCAGGTGCTATAAACTGATATAATTATTGCTGCAACATATAGAAAAATAGTATAAAAGCTGACATGTCCAAAATGAATTGGAACTGTGGAAAAGTTTTTCAATTTGGTTTCTTCTTGGTTTAGAACACTTTGTATATGGTTTGGTTCATCTAATTTTATAGAGTCTATTTTCACTTGTTTAAAATTTAGATTATTGTTCGGTTTATTCACTAAAAGTTTTAAATTGGGTAATTCTATTTTCACGAAGTTTGGTGTCTTTGACTCAAATGTTTTTAATAAATAATTGTCTATTGAAACTTCACACGCACTATTTAGTTCAATCAGGTAACTACCATTTAATGGAATATTGTCTGAAGTTTTGCCACATTTTTGAACACTAATTACATTATAAGGTGTTATTACGATCCATTTATTGTTTTCTAATTTTTGAATTTTGATGTCGTTCAATTGTGCCGGAACTGGTTGACATTGATTTGTAAAGTTTGAATATTGTAGGAGGTGTACTTCGCAAGGGGCGTTCGGGGAAATTTTAATTTTTTGAACGTCTTGACATAAATATTCTTCTTCCAATAATTTTTTACACTGAACATTGGAAAGTGCATAATGGTGCTTAGTGGAGAGCAGGAATTTGGATTTTGGAATAATAGTTTTAAAATGAGTTTGATATCTTGTTGGAAAGGAATAGAGGTGATAATAATTATAATCATTGATTTCTACAATCGGTAATTCGAGTATAAAGATTATCTTGTTCAGCTTACTATAACTTTTAATTTTTATTATTTTTTCGAATAAGAGAATGTTTTAAAACGATGGTTCAAATGAAAATTTAATATTTTTAAGATATTTACTAACATTTTGAATCTCAGAAAATAGTTCGTTTGGATCAACAATTGAATTGTGGAATGTATTTAATTTTGCAAAACTAATAGCGACTTCGATTTTTTCTAATAAATCGTAAATAATTTGAAAACTAATGTAAAATTGTGATACAAGTCTTTCTAAGGCAAAATAGTGAAATGTCTCTGTTTGTTCTAACTTTAATTGTTTAGTTATTTCTTGAATTTCTGTAATTCGAGAATTTAGAATTAATTGATTGTGAGCGAGAATTTTTGAATTGTTTTCAAAATTTTGAATAGATGATTTTAATAGAGTAATTTGATTTTCTTCTATTGTTTTGATGTTATTTTGATTATTAGTCAAAGTTGATATTGCTTCGTCATAGTGTTTCGCATCATTTTGATCTAGATTTCCAGTTATAAATTTAATTGCGGCACCGATGCCATCGAAGAGGGATCTTTTTGATCTAGTATTCCAGAAGGGGTATAATTGATTTAATTTTAGATTAATTTTGTTTTCTATTATTTGAATTAGATGGTAGGAGTTTTGAAATTCTTCAGTGAAGTTTAATATTTGAGGAGTTTTTGCGAGGCTTTTTATTACGAAATCGTACTGATTTTTCAGGATTAAAAAGTTAGAAGTAATATTGGTAATGTCATAGATATGTATAAAAGTCCAACAATTTGTTTGAATTTGAGCCGTTCCTAACTGAAGTGGAAGGAGTCCGGGATTGTCATTTAAGTCGTGGAATTTGGACGTGTCTCTTCTTGTGTCAACGTTTGTTGTCCAGAAGATGAACCTGTAACGGGAGGCTTTTTTAATTCTTTTATGTGAATGATTTCTGTCTGGTTAGTTTGTTTTTTATTTTTTACAGTTTTTCTTAAGATCTCTACTCGGTTTCTATCATGAATTTTTATAATTTTATAAGGGCCAAAAAATGGTGGATCTTTTTTGTTTCGTATCTGTGAGTTAACTTTATAAACTATTTGTCCTATTTTAAATTCCGGGTTTGTTTCTCCTTTGTCATTTCTTTTGTTTATTACTTTAGTTTTGATGTTGGTCAAATTTTGATTAACGTTTTAATAAACGTGTTTTAATTTTTCCTTGTGACTGTTGATATAGTCCGAATAAAAGTTTTCAGATAGAAACAGTTCGTTAGGGTTTCTGGAGTCAGTGTGTCCGAAAGTGAGTTCAAATGGGGTGAATTTTGTAGAGCTGTGTATGGAGTTATTGTATGCTATGAGTGCATAGTCCATTAAATCGTCTTCGTTCGGATACGTTTGTTGTAAAAGTCGTAAATGTTCGATTAAAGTAGAATGTAATCGTTCAGCTATCGAATTAGATTCGTGGTGACCAGGGGTTGTGAAATGTACTTTAATTTTATGTATGTTTAAAAGGTCTTTTATTGTTTCGTTGTTAAATTCTCCACCTTTGTCTGCTACTATTAATTGTGGAATTCCGAAGGAAGTAAAATACTTTATTAGCGATTTTGTAATGTAAATAGCATTTTTACCAGGTATGAAATATGCCTGTGCGAATTTAGTAAATGCGTCTGTAATAGTCAAATATTTTTTGTTGTTATATGTAAAAACGTCTATGTGTACAACTTGAAATGGTCTACTGGCAGTTTCTGTCAACATTAATGGGACGTAGGGGTGTGTCGGGCGTATTTATTTTTTTGACAAATACTACATTCATTGATATAGTTGGTAATAAATTTTTTCATATTTATCCAATAATAATTTTGTCGTAGTTTTTCAAAAGTTTCGTTAATTCCTCTGTGATTCGTTTTTCCTTCGTGATAATTTTTTAGTAAAATAGTCTGTTCTTCTTCGTCTTTTACAGTGTTAATTAATTTTGTACATTTGACTAATTTTGGACCTTTTTCCGAAAAATGTTTTAAGTAGCATTTGTTGAAATCATTATATAGATTTTCCTTATTAAAATAAAAATAGGTTGTGTTTTTAAGATCAATATGTTCTACTACTAGAAAGTCGAGAATAATTTTTTCATTATTGGTTTCTGGAATTTTGATTTTGATTATTTTATGATTTTGGTAAGATTCGTGTGTAATGTCAATTTTAGGGTAAGCATTTGGAAAAACTAAAATCTGATGAGTTTTGTTATTTATTATATCGTCTAGAATGGGTATGCCTTGATTTGTCTTTTCGTTAGCAGTTGAGTGTTGAGTCGAGTCAGAAGAGTTGTTATCTTGAATGTCGATTTTATCTGGTGGTATTTGAATATCCGAAATAATATTAATTTTTTTTGTTTGGTCTAACTTGCTAGTTAAAGGTTGTGTGTCTAGAGGTATATTTTCGGCTTAATTTCGAAGATATTCTAGAATAGTTGCCACTGATTCGTTTTCTAATGCATTAATTGAAATTCGCGATAAGCAACCTGCGTTTGTATTATGTTTGCCTTTTTTATAGATAATTTTGTAATCAAATTCCTCTAATTTTAGTCGCCATCTAACTAATTTTTAATTTGGTTCTTTTAAATTGAATAGCCAGGATAATGGTTTATGATCGGTATAAATGTAAAATTTTCTTCCGTAAAGGTAAGGTCTGAAATGTTTACAAGCCCAAACTATTGCTAACAGTTCTTTTTCTATAGTTGAATAATTTGTCTCTGATGTATTTAGAGTTCTTGAGGCATATGCTATGGGGCGACCATTTGGGACATTCCCTTGTGATAACACAGCACCTAGAGCAAAATTGCTTGCGTCTGTTGTCAGAATAAATGGTTTTGTAAAGTCTGGAAATTGTAAAATAGGGTCATTTGTTAGAATATTTTTACATGTTTGAAAACAGTCAATAAAGTCTTTGTCATGAACTATTGATACACCTTTTTTAAGGCATCTTGTCATTGGTTTTGTGATTATGGCAAAGTCCTGAATAAAACGTCTATAGTATCCTAGTAATCCTAAAAAACTTTTAATTTCTGTTTGAGTTCTAGGAATAGGGAAATTTTTGATTGCTTGGATCTTTCGGGATTTGGTTTTACACCATGAGGGGTGATTACATGACCTAAATACATAACGGTTTTTTGTAGGAATTCTGATTTGTCTAATTGTACTTTAAGGTTGCTTTTTCTAAGTCTGTCAAATATTGTTTTTAGTTTCTCTAAATGTTCTTGTAATGATGTGCTATAGATTAATATGTCGTCAAGGTATACTATGCAAGTTTCGTCTGTTAGTCCCCATACATCGTGGGGCAGCACGAATATAAATCGCAGAGGTGAGTTACTCTTTGATTATATACTAGGGGAAGGGCTATCTGTTATTAATAAGGGCTCAGAACCAACCTTTGTAACTAGAAACAGATCAGAGGTGTTAGATTTAACTATCAGCTCAAACTTTCTGAGCAATAAGATACAGCATTGGGCTGTATCTACTGAACCTTCGTGTTCAGATCATAGACATATTCAATTCAACATTGAAATAGGCCAGAGGCCAGTAGTGGAATATCGCGACTCAAAAGCTACTGATTGGAGTGGATATAAAAATTCCCTTCAACTTTATATTGAGGACGGTTTCACCACAATTAACAGTTGCGATGGGATAGATACTGCAGCGGAAAAACTTCGCGAAGCAGTGATCTCCTCCTATCATGAAAACTGTCCACTCAAGACTAAAAGAGATAATCGCAACTCTACTTGGTGGAACAAATGCCTAGAAAAGCGAAGAAAAGAAGTTCGACGACTATTTAATCGAGCTAAAGAGTCAGGCAACTGGGAGCTTTATAGAACTACTCTAACAAGTTATAATAAAGAAATCAGAAAGGCAAAGCGGGAGTCTTGGAAAAAGTTCTGTGAGAGTATTTCTGATATACCTCGTAGTACTAGAATTCACAAGATTCTCTCTAAAGAGTCGATTGCTGAGATTGGGTCGATGAAGCGACCTGATGGCACGTTTACGACCTCTAGAAAAGAAACGTTAGAGCTTTTGATTAAAAATCACTTTCCTGGAAGTTTGACTCTGGATAACAATCGACCTCCACTCTTTGAGGGCGCAAGGCGGCCAAAAAAGATCGATTGGGAGGCCGCCAAGGAAGTTATCACAGCACCGGCAGTTGAATGGGCAATCAAATCTTTTCAGCCGTTCAAATCTCCCGGTGAGGATGGAATATTTCCAGCTCTGCTTCAAAACGGACTGGAATTACTTTTACCCATCCTCATTAAACTGTACAGAGCTAGTCTGGCGTGGAATTACATACCACCCAGTTGGTTGACGGCTAGGGTGGTATATATACCGAAAGTGGGCCGCACAGACCCACACCCTAAATCGGTCAGACCAATTAGCCTAACATCTTTCCTGCTTAAAGGACTTGAAAAAGCACTGGATTGCTACATCAGGCGGGTAGCTTTATATAATTCCCCCCTGAGCATCCACCAATATGCTTATCAAACTGGCAAATCAACAGATTTAGCGTTACACAACCTTGTTGAGAAAATCACACAATCCCTTAACAACAAGGAGATTGCGATGGCCATATTTCTTGACATTGAAGGAGCATTTGACAATGCACTACCGACTTCCATTGGTTCAGCTTTGACTGAAAAGGGCATCAAACCAACCATTATCGGTTGGATATATGCCATGCTCACTAATAGGACAGCCACTACATCTCTTCAGGACGAGACCATTAGCTTTAAGGTTTCCAGGGGCTGCCCACAAGGCGGAGTACTATCTCCCCTACTATGGTCACTCTTGATGGATAACTTGCTTAGCGCTCTCGAAAGAAGAGGGGTAGAACTGCAAGCGTATGCAGACGACCTTGTCATTTTGGCAAGGACCAAGTCAGGAAGGGTAGCTTATAATATCCTCCAAAAGACGTTGGACGATGTCCACAGTTGGTGTCAGAGGGAACAGATGTCTGTTAACCCTGGTAAAACTGTAATAGTTCCCTTCACTAGGAAAAGAAAGTTGGAGGATTTTCCACTACTTTCCTACAATGGTGAGGTTATTCCATTTGCAGCGGAGGTAAAATATTTGGGGATTATCCTAGATATGAAACTTACTTGGAACGCTCACTTGGAAAAAGTTATCCATAAGGCCAGACTATCCTTGTGGACATGTCGTAGGATCTGTGGTAAATCTTGGGGCATGGGACCTAAACAAATCTATTGGATATATGTGATGATCGTTAGACCAATGATCACATATGGAGCTATTGCCTGGTGGCCAAAAGCTTTACAGCGAACGGCCCAAGCAAAGCTCTCTGGTTTACAGAGACAGGCTTGCCTGGCAATTACTGGTGCTTTCAGCTCCACACCGTCAGCAGCCATGGAAATCCTTCTGGACCTACCTCCTCTCCATATATTTTTGGAGAGAGAGGCTAGATGGACAACATACAGAATTGCGCATATTTCTAAATGCACAAATCAGGCTTATACAGAACGAAGCAGAATGCTAGTGGACACTGAAAGTCACAGTATTCTGGGAATGACCTCTGACATAATGCCTCCAACAGTAAACTACGACCTGCCTTATACCGTCCTAATTCCAAATAGAGATGAATGGGTTCTCCGTAAGGATGAACTATTGAGAGCAGACAGCTGTTGGTATACAGACGGTTCGAAAACACCCTCAGGCTCTGGTGCAGGTGTATACGGGCGCAGACCTAGGACAGAAATCTCAACCGCTCTAGGATCCTATGCAACCGTATTTCAGGCGGAAATTTACGCCATTGTTTCATGTGTGGAGAGATTGAAGCAGGCCAATCTCATACATAGAACAATAAAAATTTTCTCGGACAGCCAAGCGGCTTTGAAAGCACTTAGCTCTAACCGTGTAACGTCGAAATTGGTACTAGACTGCCAAAAAAGACTCTCCTCAATAGGAGAACTCAATAAAGTATTGCTGGTCTGGATCCCTGGCCATTCTGGCATGGAAGGAAACGAGAAGGCAGACTCTCTTGCAAGGGAGGGTGCCGCACGTGTTTCTATCGGACCAGAACCTACAATTGGCATCGCAATAAGTTTTGCCAAACAAACACTGAATACCTGGACGGCAAGAAGAGCATTAGACTTCTGGCATAATTTACCAGGATTGGTTCATTCAAAGGCTTTCATACATCCTTCGAAGAATGTCTCCAAACAAATGTTAGACTATAGCAGGCATGACCTACGCTGTCTAACAGGCCTTTTAACAGGCCACTGTCATCTGAATCATCATATGCTAAAACTTGGACTGTCGGAAGATCCGACCTGTCGTCTTTGTCTGGAAGATGATGAAACAGCAGAGCATATAATTTGTGCCTGCCCCGCCGCGGCTCGAATCAGGTATCTGATGTTTGGGAGGGATGCTCTCTCGCCCTCGGACCTGAAAAATCATTCACCAAATAAGCTAATCGGCTTTGTTAAGAAGCTGAATTTGTTTGGTGAAATCTGAATAGGTGTGAGCCACAATAGACTCTTGCGAGTCGCAGTGGAGGGCCTTATAGACCCACTCACCATAAACCTAACCTAACCTAACCTAACCTCGTAAAACATTATCAATGACCCTCTGAAAGGTCTAAGGAGCATTTTTAAGTCCAAAAGGCATTCTTTTAAAATGAAAATGTCCTTGTGGAGTGCTAAAAGCAGTTTTTTCAACATCTTCTGGGTCCACTTCAATTTGATGGAAACCACTAGCAAGGTCGAGAGTCGGAAAATAATTAGCTCTTCCTAACCTGTCAAGAATTTCTGTAATGTTAGGTAATGGATATTTGTCGTCTACTGTACGTTCATTCAATTTTCTATAATCTATGACTAAACGCCATTTTCTTTTTCCTGTCGCGTCAAGTTTTTTTGGTACAATCCAAATAGGTGAGGAGGAAAATGGAGAATTAGAATCTTCGATAATACCTTCGTTTAGCATTTTTGTTACTTGTCTTTTTACTTCGTCGCGATGTATTTCTGGGAAACGATAAGATTTTGTGTATATAGCAAAGTCGTCAGTTAATTTTATTTTATGTTTAATTTTATTAGTAAAACTTAAAGGAATACCTTCACAATAGAAAATATCTCTATATTGAAAACAAAGTTTTTTAAGTGATTCTACTTCTTCTTTATTGCAGTGATTTAACCTAATATTTTTCAAATTTTCTTTTAACATTTTATCATGGTTTATGGAAATTTCTTCATCTGTTTCCATTTTTCTTATAAAATTTACTTGTAATAAATCTATTGGTTCTACATCTAAAGGTTCCGAAATATTTAGTCTTACAGGATTTTCATTTATATTACTAATAGAAGTTATAGCAGAATTATTAGATATTTTAACTAAGGCTTTAATGAATAATCTAAAATAGGTGATTGAATGATTTTATTAGTTTCATTGGGTTCAAAAATTATTGGTATGGTCGTTTGAGGAGTTATTAGTTGTCGTCTGTTAACGTTAATTGTAGCGTTTAATTGGTCTAACAAGTCTATGCCGATTAATCCGTCAAAATTTTCACTAAATTTAAAAACATAAAATTTATGAAATTGATTTACTTTAAAAATATCAAAAACTGGAATATTGACTATTTCGTTGTGTGAAGAAATACCATGTGCTGTTTGGATATTAAATTTTGTTTTAAAAATAAAATTTCGGTAATATTTATTAGCTAATTCGGGATTTATTAGACTTATTGTGCTACTACCTGTGTCTAATAAAAATCGAGCGTTAATTTGTGGGACGATAATGAGAGGTAAATTTGCTTTAATAGCATTTACGGGTATCATCTCGGGTTCTGAGATGTTGGGGTCAAAGTAAAATTTACATTATGATTCTTTTCGCACGGATTATGATTAGAATCATCATGTTCACATGAGTTTATGTGGTTTTCTGATAAATGGTTATCATAGGTATCATATTGAATTTCTTGTGGATACTGAGAATATGAATCTTGTACATATGGTTCGTTATCGTGGGAATTATTATATTGTTCGAAAGGATTTGAAAACTGAATTTGATCATTAATTTGTTAATTGAAAAGTTGTGTGGAGGTAAAATTCGATTTTTGTTTAGATCCTATACCAGTATTACCAGATGATGTATCCATGGGTTCTGGTTTGAATTGATTTCGAATTGTCGATTGATTGGAGGTTTGATTAAATATTTTATGCTGAAATACAGAATTCTGATTCTGAAAATAGTTTTGACGTGGTTGAAAATTATTTGGGCGTGGTTGAAAATTATTTGGACGGGGTTGAAAATTATTATTGGGATAAAAGTTGTTATTTGGATTGAAATTGTTATTAAAATGTTGGGGTTGGAATTCTTGATGTTGTTGATAAGAGGGTGGTCTATGTGGTAATTCGTACCGTGGTATTTGTGGAGGTTAAAAAGAATTTTGTTGGAAATTTTGGCGATTTTGATGTGGGTTATTTCGTGAAATATTATTTTTTGTCGGGATAATTCTTGTAGCTGGTCTGAAAGAAGTTTGTGAATTTAAATTGTTTCCGCGTTGGGTAGAATATAAAAAGTTTTCTTCTTCTATTACTAGGCCCATTGCCTTTTCTAGGCTATCAGGGTTTCTTAATCTAATATTTGTTTGAATTGACCCCTAATAAAAGTTTTTAAGCTTAAATCATCGTAACTACGAAGTCCGATCGTTTTCTCTAGAACTGGAATATCTAAAGTATTTAATTTTGAGTTAACTAAGCTTCGTGCATCTTGACAACGCATTCCAAAATTATACGGAGCTTCGTTTTTGAAAGGTCTCAATGTTATAAGGTCTTGAATTAAACAGTCAAGATCTCTCTGATCTCCAAAACTAAGGTTAAGAGCATTTTTTACTTGTGGCCAAGTATTAAGCTCTATTCTAGTACCTATTAACATTTGAGCTCTTCCTGTTAGTTTGCCTAATATAGCTCTAAGCAAAAAACTATTTAAAGCAGCATCAGTTTGACTTGCAAATTGGTTAATCAAACTTTCGCAACTCCCTAAAAATATTGTTAGAGTGTGTGGATTACCATCGTATTGTGGAATGGAATCCAAATATAATTTTAATAATTGGTAATTAGTTTGAGCCATTTCGCTATCTGTTATATTATCTAATACTTCGGAAAGACTACTTAAATCTAAACTTGTTTCTATAACTATATAATTTTTGTAAATATTATTTATTTTATTTTATTTTTTCTTTCAAATTAGATCGTTCGTTAATAGTAAACTATAACAAAACAATAAAACCTTGAATTACTTTTCTCTAATTACAATTATTATAAAAAAATAAAAATTAACAGGAAAGGTAAAATTGGAAAGCACTTACGCAATTATAATTATTTTCATATTCCTTGTTGCCTATAGGATCTGACAATTTTCGTTCTTCTCCCAGGTCTTCCTACTTCTAAGGTTCTTAAATCTATGCTGCCTCTAGGTTTGGACAATTTTTTTTCTTCCCCCAGGACTTACTGCTACCTGTTAATCGTTAACCTTGGACACTTACACAATTTTGTAGTAATGATACTTTACCGATATTCACTCGATCTTGCGTACCGATTAACTACTTAAGATTCGGTTATTCGGTTAATCATAAAAATGAATAAAATTACTCGCGAATTACCGTGTAATTTCCCGAATTATCCTACTGACTGCGCCAGTGAAGTTTATCGTTCAAGGAAAACTATTTTTAAATTGCAAAAATTTTATTAACAGGGACCTTTAGCTAACAAAAGTAACTTAAAAGTAAATTTAATTAAAAATAAAAAGAATATATATAAGGTCGGTGTTGTTGCTGACGGTGCGTTTATATTTGTTGATGGGCCTGCAGTTCTCGTGACTTAACTTATATATATATCTATATATATATATATATATATATATATATATATATATATATATATATATATATATAATAAAACAAAGATTAAAATTTTCGGGTATGCGGTCTGTTTAAATAAAATCTTAAATTATCTTAAAACTCAATATTTCGCTGTTTATTTGACAGCATCATCAGGAGTAAACTACAAAGAAAATATTATGTAGGTACTAAGAACAATAACAAATTAAAACGTATGACTTACAGAAGTTAAAAGATTTCAAGTTGACATTAAATTAAAATAATTAAAAAAAAGTCATATCACGTTCAAAACAGTAATCAAATAAAAAAATAGATATATACACATATACACATATATACACACATATACATACATATATACACATATATACATATATACATACATACACATACATACATACATACATACATACATATATATATATATACACATATATACACATATACATACATACACATACACACACACATATATGTATATATACTGTACAAAAAGTAATGATAAAATGTTATAGATCATAAATTTATTAATAAGGTTAATTGTTTATTAAGGTCTACTGATATTTTTACAAGAAGTTATATTTATTTTGTCCAATAAATTGCAGTAAATGTTGCTTAACTGTCCGGTGTCTGTTTTGTAATTTAAAGTATTTTTGTTTTTGTTTATGTGATACATTTCAAGAAACAGTCTGCTTTTATAATTGTCAGTGTGTGCTAAAATTCGAGCATTATTGTAGTTTAGTTGATGTCCTGTTTGTTCATAGTGTTCAACTAGACTACAATAATGCTCGAATTTTAGCACACACTGACAATTATAAAAGCAGACTGTTTCTTGAAATGTATCACATAAACAAAAACAAAAATACTTTAAATTACAAAACAGACACCGGACAGTTAAGCAACATTTACTGCAATTTATTGGACAAAATAAATATAACTTCTTGTAAAAATATCAGTAGACCTTAATAAACAATTAACCTTATTAATAAATTTATGATCTATAACATTTTATCATTACTTTTTGTACAGTATATATACATATATGTGTGTGTGTATGTGTATGTATGTATATGTGTATATATGTGTATATATATATATATGTATGTATGTATGTATGTATGTATGTGTATGTATGTATATATGTATATATGTGTATATATGTATGTATATGTGTGTATATATGTGTATATGTGTATATATCTATTTTTTTTATTTGATTACTGTTTTGAACGTGATATGACTTTTTTTTAATTATTTTAATTTAATGTCAACTTGAAATCTTTTAACTTCTGTAAGTCATACGTTTTAATTTGTTATTGTTCTTAGTACCTACATAATATTTTCTTTGTAGTTTACTCCTGATGATGCTGTCAAATAAACAGCGAAATATTGAGTTTTAAGATAATTTAAGATTTTATTTAAACAGACCGCATACCCGAAAATTTTAATCTTTGTTTTATTATAATTGTTCGGTCGAAATTACTACTTTATATATATATATATATATATACATACATACACCCAAGTAACATTTTCACCTGCGTAATGATCTGCAAATAATCTGTATATGATTATATAAAATACTGTTTTGGACGCACTTATGCAGGTAAATGATCTGCAAAACTGCTATATATTACTTTCATTTCATGTGTAAAAGGTCGTTTGCAAAACCAGTACAGGTCTGCCATAATCCTGTATAAAACCTGTAAATAGTCTGCAATAATAATTTATACAGTTGAGTTGCAGAATAATTAACAAAATTAACGCAGTTGTTTTACAGATTAGATGCAGGTCTTTTTAATTGATGGATTTAAAGATGATATGCAGAAATAATTAAAATAAAATAAAAGTATAGTTTACTAATTTTAATTTTATTTCAGGTAATTATCAATATCACACATATAATATTATTTATTACTTCTATTTACCAAATCTAGAACATAAACTTTTAAATTTAAAATCAATTACCTTTTTTCCCTTTCTCACGCGGGGATTCTATCCCGGTTCACCATTCATCACCTAATTGAAATTTAGTCTCCTTACCAACTCGGCTCTCAGGACACTTAACAGTTACAGTCACTATCATCATTTAAAACTACTTTTGGCAATTAATAAAGTTTATTCGTTTGTAATACTTAAGTTATTTGCATTATTTATTTAAAATTATTAAAAATTAAAATAAGCTAAAAAATAAAATATTTGAATCCCGCCTCAAGAAATAAGAAATTGCGCGGTATCTGCATATTGTACCCCCTACAACCTGCAATTCATGCTCTACGAAAAGAAATTGTTGTTGATATGTTTAGCGAGAGTCCAAAAGGACCGGCTTCCATTAGGGTTTGACATTACTTTCTCTCTCATTCGAGCGTCAAAGAGACTTTTGGAATTGGAAAATGTGGTCTTGTATCTGTTTATAGCGTTTATATTATCCTGTTTTGTTTCTTCTGATGAATTTTGTATAAATAATTTGTGGGACTTGATCTTAGCTTTCCGAGCTACATCGCAATCTTTATTAAACCATGGCTTCTGTTTGGCTTTTAAGCGTTTGGTAAAGTGAGGAATGTAAGCTTCTAAGGCACACTGAATGATTTCTGTTATACTGTTGCAAACTGCCGATGGATCTTTGTTAATAAAGCAGACTGGATTCCAGGGCAAAGTTGCAAAGTAGTCTCGAAGGCCTTCCCAATCTGCTTTTTTTAAGTTCCAAAAAGTTCTCTTGGGTGGTTACTCGAATGGGTGAGGTTCGATTGGACATTGGACTTCTAGTACAGCATGATCAGAGTTAAAGTACGTTTCACAATAATTCGTTGACTCGGTACCTTACCTTAGGGGATTAGTAATGAAAGGTTATAAATTTCTCACTGTACAGTAAACATTAACAGATCCGTAATCCGGTTTTCAAAATAGATTTAAATAAAACTCAGTAACATTTACTAAAACTTAAATTTATTTTGTAAAAAAAATCACGAAATTTTTTAAAAACAAATTTTAACTTTATTTATTAATTGCAATTAAACAAATGAACTAATTCTACATTATTTACAACTATTTAATCTAAATGTAGTTCACTATCACTATCGTCTTCATTTAAATTAATAACTAAGGGTGCTAGAGTTACATTAACATTTCGATATGTACCTTCAACCTTAATAACATACTGAATCGAATTTTTCCAGTTATCAATGGGAATAGTACTTGTCACATTTCTGATTAACTCTATAACACTTGAGTTTAATGTGGGTGAAACGTTTTCCGATCTAACTTTGGATTTTAGCTGATGCCACATGCGTTCTATAGGATTGAACATGCAATAATATGGGGGAAGCTGTAACACTGTGTGGCCCATATTTTTAGCAATAGTATCACAAACGTATTCTTTTTCAATACCGAACGCTGCTACAACTTGTAAGAGATCACGTTTTGTGTAAGATTCTTCAAAATAAAGGTAATTTTTTAACAAATACTCTTGAATTTCCCATTTATTGTTGTTGCTATTTGGTACTTTATTTAATTGACGGCTATGATAAGTTGCATTGTACATTAAAATTATACTTTTTTCCGGTATATTCGGCAATAAATAATTCTCAAACCAATCTTCAAAAAGGTCTGCTGTCGTATCTTCGTGATAATTCAAACTTGAATCTTTAATATTCTTTGCTGATAACAATAAAGCGTTTGGAACCCAACCTGTTTCTGATCCGGCATGTATTATTGTAATTCTTTGTCCTCTATTTGATGGAGCCTTTGTTTTGCAATTTCCCGATGAATCAACAAAACCCTTCGTTGGAGTATCATGGGTGTCATACCATGTCTCGTCGAGGTAGATAATTGAAAGGTTTTCACTTCTATATTTTTGAATAGCTTGTAAGTAATGACAACGCCACATTCGTAAACGATATGACTCCATTATCACTTGTCTTTTATTAATGGTACAATATTTAAATCCCATTTGAGAAATAGTTCTCCACAAACTTGTACGGCTACAAATAATTCCCGTGTCGTCTTTAAGTAACCGTTTTTTTATACAATCTAGGGTTGGTATCATTTGTTCTTGGTATAGGACATATATCGTTCGTCGGATTATATCTTTTTGTATTTCATCAACACATTTGGTATTATTAACGTCACTTCGTTTTTTTCGTTTACTTATTGGCTTATTGATAATATCTTTTACTGTGGATATTGGGGTTTTGGTTAACTTACATGTTTCTTCTGCTGCATCGGTTACACTATAACCTCGATTATTCAATGTTTCCAACACATTTTTCACAATTTGTTTCGCATCCGGCGATAAATGCACTTTTTTTGCCCAAGGACGCCACATACTTAGTTATAAACACAAGATTACTTTCAGAGTATACTGTTTAGTACAAACTAAAATTCTAGGAGAGAATTTTAAAAACAAATTACCCCGAAACTTCCACTTTCTCTTCCAAGATAATTAAGAAAATCAAAAATCAGTAGTAATAATTTAAAATTTTACCTGAAAAATAAAAAATCCAAAATATATCTTCCTGGACAAAAATAAATAATACCTTTCTGTAAATAGTTCACCGGTTTACGGCCAAAGTTCGAAGAAATATTAACCACCTTTTATTAGTAATCCCTTAAGAGCAGTTAAGAGCAGGTACCAAGTCAACGAAATATTGTGAAATGAACTTTACCTAGGGGAGACAGAACATTTACATTATAGTGCTCAGGGTGAGTAGTCAGAAATGATCCAGAGTATTAGAACTGTAATTGGCAGCTCTGGGAAAGTAAGTGGGCTTGTCGATTAGTTGCGACAGCCCATGGCTAATTACAAAGTCTTCAGTTAGCCTGCCTTCTGTGTCCGTTTTGTTGGACTTAAGCCACTTTTCGTGGTGAACATTAAAGTCCCCAAGCACAATTATCTCTGCAGAAGGGTACTCACTATTAAGGTAGTCGATCTTTTGTGATAGATAGTCTAGTAGTTTGTCGCAATTATAGTCTGATAGCCGATAAATACAACATATAAATTTGCTAGAGGCTTTTAGTGTTTTTTTTTTTTTTTTTTTTTTTTTTTTTTTTTTTATTGTCACGCACAAGCATTGCAGGAAAAATCCTTTAAGGCGCTCTGAGAGCGGTGAGTGTGCGAAGAAAGCGATTCACGTTGATCTTGAATCGTTGAAGGTTATATTCGGTGTGAAATACGGCCTCAGAAAGGCCGTTCCACAAAGAGGATGTCCTCCAGAAGAAAGAGTTCTTAAACAATGATGTTCGAGGAGTATTAAGTTGAACCACATAGGGATGGGCGGAAGTGGTTTGTCGTGTATTTCTGCTATGAATTGCTCTAGGTGGAATCAAGCGGGCAATGTCAGTAGAACACTTGCCATGGAAATATTTGTAAAAGAGGGTCAAATCACCAACCTGTCTTCGATGTTCTAAGCTGTCGAGGTTCTTGGTTAGCTCGTGGTCACCGATCAGACGAATAGCTCTCCTTTGGATGGAATCCAACAACCGAAGGGTATGCTTCGGTGCAGAACTCCAGACATGAGAGCAGTATTCCAGTGATGGTCGAATCTGGGCTTTGTAGAGTGTCAAAAGTTGTTGTGGTGTATACAGCTTTTTGGTACGGAAAAGTACACCGAGTTTCTAAAAAGCTGTCCTGGCGATTGTTACCACGTAATTATGCCAAGACATATCTCCTCCCAGATTGACACCCAGTAAGTTAATAGACGAAGCCAGTGGAATTGCGTGTCCTGCCATGACTATATCTGGTTCTGCAATGTATAACCTTCTTAGAGAAAGCTGCTGCCTGGGTTTTTTTAGCGTTAAATTCGACTTGGTTACTGTCACACCAAGACAAAATTTCTTCCAGGTCTTTATTGAGTCGTGATACTTCATGCTCTCTGCGAAGATGTGCGTCAGCAGCCGATGTTCGAGAATTCAAAGTAAACGATGAGATAAGTGTGCTGTCGTCAGCAAAGCTATAAATTGGATTTTCTGTCTTCGCTAGAAGGTCGTTAATGTATAGTAAGAAGAGGGTTGGGGATAATATGGACCCTTGAGGAACACCAGCATTGATGGTAAAGGTGTCCGAGAGAAACCCGTCAATCGCCACTTGCAGAGAACGGTCCTGAAGAAAGCTAGAAAGCCATGAACAGAATCGACCGAACATACCGTAGGATCGCAGTTTACTTAGGAGCCCCTCGTGCCAGACACGATCAAATGCTTTAGAAATGTCTAGTGCAATAGCCCGGGACTCCCCATGATGTTCGACTGCGTTGCTCCAAAGATGGGTGACATGTGCTAGGAGGTCTCCTGTTGATCTGGACTTACGAAAGCCGTACTGATGGTCGCTGATAATATTAAGGCCCTCTAGGTACTTTAGAAGTTGTTGGTTAATAGCTTTCTCCATCACTTTTGATATAACTGAAAGCAATGCGACAGGTCGATAGTTGTTTGGCATGGTTTTCTTGCCTTTCTTTGGTATAGGCTAAACTCTTGCCTTCTTCCAGCAAGATGGAAATATTCCTTTTTTGTAGGATAGGTTAAAAAGTCTACAAAATATTGGTGTTAGCTCATCAGCGCATTCCTTGAGCACTATAATAGGAATTTCATCTGGACCAGAAGCCTTCCTGACATCGAGCCCTTTAAGAATTCGTTTGACAGGACGCTGACGGAATAGGATATCAGTCATTTCCAAATGAACTGCTGGAATGTTCGGTGGTGTTTTTCCCTGAAAGTCTACTTTGGAATGAGAAAAAAATAGTTCTGCCAGTAAGTTCGCTTTATCTCCGGCTGTGGTTGCTATTGTGCCGTCGGAACGTTAGAGGTGGAATATTTGATTTGGTAAAATTTTAACTGACGGCCTTAGCGACTGACCAAAAAGACCTAGATCCGTTAGGACTGGCAAGTAGTTTGGTTTTGATCCTCGTGTTATGCGTCTCTTTGCTTTGATCTATCGTTTGCTTACACTGGTTTCGAGCGGTAACAAGGGTGATGCGATTCTCAGCCGTTGAATTTTTACGCCACTGTCGGTAAGCTAGATTTTTAGATCTGACTGCGCGCTCGTAGTTTTTGCTAAACCAGGGCTTGCCGTTAGAAGGGCGCTTATTGGAATAAGGAATAAAGGCTTCCATGCCAGTTAGAATGACATCGGAGACCTCTTGAGCACAAACGGATGGATCATCAGAAGAAAAGCACACGTTCAGCCAAGGAAAAGTGTGAAAATGGTTCTTCAGGTCTTCCCACCTGGCTGATCTGTAATGCCAAATCTTGCGAGGTTTAGGAGGCTGCTCAGAACAAATTGGTAGCTCGCTTAGTGTTGAAATAAGTTTGTGATCGGAAGATCCCAGCGGAGACTGAACGGAGATAGTGTATAGGTCTGGGTTTGATGTCAAAAAAAGATCCAACAGACTAGCAAAATCACCATCTCGGTCTGGTTAATTTTAGCCAGACGATATGTTGTCTCTGTTGTTTTCTAGTGCAGAAAAGTATACTTCTTACGTAAACACATACATCATGGTGTCGTTTAAAGTTGGGGTAAAGTTCGTAACCTGGAAATTTAAGATGATGTTTCACAGACTGTAAATGGTGATGGGTTGCGTTAATATGTTGGCATTCAACCCGCATATGTTAGTGAATGTTAATATGCAGTCTGTTTTATGTTTTGGCTTCTGAGTAAATTTGGCCAAACTAGTGGTTGGTCTACTAGTAGACTGATCGATGGCTATGTTATTTTCATCATGACTTCTCCGAGATTGTCCCCCCCGGAAATCCGAATGGGGAACTATTTTACTTCCGAACATTTAACCTCTGGAGAACTTAGCATGGTATTTTCTAAAAAAGAGTTTAAGAGAAAGAAGGGAATTGGAGTTAAACGAAAAGAAGAGAAGGGAAGGGAAAGAACCGACTTACAACACAAATGGGGAAACATGTTTAAAACATTTCACCCCATCTTAACGGGTTGCAGGGTGATACCTCCTCGGGCGATGGAAAGTTCCATCTACTCACCCATTAGTGTTCGAGGATCGTTAGGTAAACGAAAATTATAAGTTTTGTTTAACTTTTCTAGTAACGGTTTTAAAGCAACCTGTGAAATGTTAAATTCAATTGCCCAATTACGTAAAATTATCGTTATGATTTTCTCTTAAATGGTATTGATCCTTAACTTCAAGCACATCTATTTGTGATACATCCATGTCGAAATCATTGTTAGATCCTTCGCCATTTTCAACAAGTTCATCGTTACCTATTCTTAATGAGGTTTTTATCGAAAATGTATCTCTTTATTTTTTTAATTTTCTCCGAAACGTTCCACTTCGTTCCATTTTCCTTCATCTCACTTTTTTATCCGTATTAATTAAATATGAATAATATAATAGGAGATGTAACTGTCAAACGTATAAATAAGCACAATTTACAAAAAGAACTTTTTATAATAGAAAGTTTTTTACTGATTTATAGGTCATATTTTGTGTCATCTCAACATGGCACAGCATCCCTGACATTGTAAAAAGATTAAGTCATACAACGCTGTGATTGATCATAGAGAAGATTGTTTCCTTCTTAACAAAATCAAGGGTAGTTGTATCTAAAAACTTTCTAAAACAGTTTATTTTATTACCAGTTAAAATAATAATTACTGTTTTCACATGTATAAACAAAAAAAAAAGAAAAAAAACTTCTCTCTCGCGAGTTCGATCCTATTACAATAACCCAACAGAATTGTCACAATCTACCGCTTCACCCCTTATCCAAATAGGCCACCGCAAACTTATATGAAGTCTTTCAAAATGATAATATGTATACATATTTAATTTAATAACAATTCAGTATAAATTTCGAAATCTGTGTATATGCCTAAACACACTTGAAACATGCATTGTCATCCAGTTCTTAGCTATCCTGAAAATTTCAGAGCTCTAGGTAGTCGGGAAATAGGTTTAAATTCGATTGCAAATTCCACGGAATGACACAGAGACACAGAACACGGCGAAAATATAAAAAACTTTCTAATAATAATAAAAAAGTAGGTTTGTCCGTCGAATCTTTACACATACGTCATCATTCATATTTATGCGAATAAAATCAAGACTGTACTTTAAACGTAGGTCGATAAGTATGATCGATGAAAAAATTCGGAAGTGGCTACTATCACATCGAACGTTTTTTTTTTTGAGTTGCATCTATTACCGATTAACAAATATAAAGCGAATAAACTTAATACCTGTTTAATAAATTGCTGACGAACATTTTAATTTATTGGAACGAAGTTCCCTTTCGCGCGTTACGAATAGTTACGCTGACGCTAGGAGCTAGCCTAAAAAAATTCATACCAAAATTTGTCACGACACTATGCACCGACACAATGCACCGACACACGCATGTTTCTCTCTCTCACAGACCAAAAAATAAATAACTCTCTCTCCCTCTCTCTCATAGATAGATATATTACAATGCATAGAAAAGTGTGACGTCAGCTATGGGAGGAGCTTACAAATCTTTCTATTTCTAAACAAAACACAAAACTACAAAACATATTTGCATTGAAAATGCCATAAAAGATTTTTCTATTACTTGTAGTGGTTTCTAATCAAAAATCTTAACGTTTTCCGGACACTTTTCATACGACCTATTGTATCCAATTTGTGATAGTGGATAAACATTGAAAGTTAGTGTAAGTGTTTAAATTTTATGCATTTTAGTGGAATTGAGGTTATGTTTTGTTTCAAAGTTTATAAATTTTATTATGGTAATCTTGTAATTAATTATGTATTCTTTAACTATTAAATAGTATTCTGTTGCAGTAAAAATGGTTATGTGTTTCGTCCCCAATTGCAAACATTATAGCGAGCAGAAAAACTGCAATTTTTTTACTTTTTTTTTCTATTTTGCTTTGAACAGTGTAGTAGTGTCGCGACTTTGTTAATACAGGTTTTTTGTAGATAATAAATGTTAAAATAATAGAAAATTAAAACAATAATGTATCCTGACAATGTTTCTGCACAAGTTCCGGATATTGTTGATAGAGTTAGGTAAGTAGAGATTTTATACAGACGATAATAAATGCTTATGTATATACAAACTCTCTGTTGTGTTTACAAATTACAATTCCTTCACTAATTAAACGAAAGGAACTTCGTTCCATCCGGGTGTCCTTTGACACCTCTCACTTTTTTTTGAAATATTTTTCAGGACATTTCGATCGTGAGTCTTATGTTTACCGATTGTTAATTATTAGAATTAACATGTTTTATTATTATTGTTGAGTAGATTAATAAACTATATAATCCAAAAAGACAAACAGAATAGTTTATAGTTGGTACTTGGAAGACTTAAGTACGAAAGACTTGGTAGTCAAGCATTCAAATAAGTAAAAAGGTAATAAATAAAAAGAAGTGTGGAACTCATAGAATTCCGAGGAAAGCAAACCTTTTAATGTTATCCTCTGAACATAAAAATGTATGCCAATATACGAAAGTGGAGCCCTAATTGGCCCAACGGGTCGGAGTCCTGAGGCGTGACGCAAAAATTGTGAATATGAATAAATATGAAGTCTTGCAAAGAAGTAACATTGAGAACTGGAAAGACAAAGTGAATGGAAGAAAGTAGTAAAAAAAAAGCATAAAAAGACTTAAGAAAAACAAATTGTTACTAATCTTTTAGCGCTGGGCCTCTAGCCTGTTGAGCTTTTTAAATAAATAAATGTTATCAAATTAAATTGATAAATAAAACACATTTATAACAGATAGTTTATATAAACAATATATTGTATATAAATCTACGTTTGTAAAAAAATAGCCGGTTATTATTTTTAATATATATTTAAACTTTGTACAAAATTGTTTTAAATTTCAGAATCACTGTCAGAATCAGAACTATCGCCAATATCTATTCTGATTGTTTGAATATCAATATCAACCATAATTTTGTCTCGGTCATACCACTTTTTTATGATTTCATGAGTATGTCTCACACATTTCTCCCAAATATTTGTATTACATTGGTTAAGTGCCTCTTGCCACATATTGATAACAGCATTATCAGAATGCCCATCCCTACCAATGTACTTATTGTAATATGATTTACAATTTCCCCAAATTAACTCAATAGCATTGAATTCACAATGGTATGGAGGTAATCTCAACACCTCATGACCATGTTCTCGTAGTAACTCATCAATGACATACACCTTTTCTTTTCTATTCATTTTTACAATTTGTAATAATTCAGGTTTTGTTATTTTTGAATCAAACCTGATATTGTTTGCTGTTAACCAGGTAACAATTTCATCTTTCTTTGAAGCTGTGGAAGCTTGTTTCTCTAAAAGAACACTGTCGTATGGAGCATTATCCATCACAATCAATGATGGCTCTTCTAAATTGGGAATTAATTGTGTAATGATCCATTTCGTAAAACTTTCATTGTTCATTTCTCCATGATAATCAGCTACTTTAGATTTTGAACAGAATAATAAAGCTGCTTCAGAGACAAATCCTTTGGACGAACCAGCGTGGACTACTATAAAACGTTTACCATCATAACCTTCTGGTTTCCGTACACTTTTAATACTTTCGTCTTGCCAGGAATTTGTTTTATTTCCCTTCGAATAAATTCATGTTTCATCTAAATAAACAACTTCTCTTGGATGCGCACTCTCAAGATTTTCCATAAATTTACGAAGAAATTAGGCTCTTAAAGCAGCAATACTAGTCCGTTAAATTAAAGCTCTTCGATTATCATCAGTTTTGTATTTAAATCCTAAATCTTTTAACAAAATGCTTAAAGATGTTTTGCCAATAGACATTATTTCTTTATCCCTTAATTCATTGTTCAAACTTCGCACAGTAACATGCTTCTCTGGAAAAAAATAATAAATAAAATTAGATATCGAATAAATCAGACTATGCTGATTGGTAGAATGTAAAAAAATAGTATAATTTTTATTTTAACATTGAAAATTCCTAATAAAATTGATTTAAAACTGGTTCATATATTCAGCATAAATTGCTTAATTTCCATTTTTTTTAAATATATTGATATAAATTATTGGTTACTATAAATTCACTTAGTACAAATTAGTACATACCTACTTTGGTGGTACATATCGTACAACGTATTACGAACTGCTATTTGAGATCCCTCGGGTAGATCACTTGTCTTGCTTTTCGTACGAGGTCTATTTTTGCCTGGACTTGAAAGGATAGGATTATTTTCCTTCCGTTTTTTTATCGTACATACTGTCCGCCTTGATATTTTCAATGCAGCGGCTACTCTCTTAAATAAAGAATTATTTAATAGTAAGTACGTTCATAAAAGATATACATTTTAAAATTACCTCTTGAACAGATGAAAAAGGTTCCAAAGGTCCTCCATTTTCTTTTTCTAATTCAAAGTATTCGTACACATTCATAACAAGTTGCTGTGCTTGGGAATTTAGTGGTTTTCCAGGCATACTCTACAAATAAAAACGCATAAAATAATATTCATATGATTACGTGTGATTATGTTTGACGGAGTTATAGCCAGAATCAAATAATTAAATGTCAATTTAAATGTCAGAAAATATTGTTTCTTATTATATAGCTTATAAATAATATATCCTTACCTTTAGAATCCGAATATTAAAATAACAGTTAAATATAGTCTTTAAAACAATTCTTTTGAAAAAAGTTTAACTTGTAGGCTTAAAATTGAGTTCAAAACACCGATATTACAACAATCACTTGTAAAAACACTACAAAAACGTTGTATTTGACATTACCAAGACTAGAAATTGTCAAATCAATAAGAATCGATCATAGACCTTCGTCATACCTGCTGTCCTTGTTTGACACATTATGTTGTTTAAGGGCAAGCGTCTCAATTTTATGGTTTCAAGTTCTGTAAGTAGAAAAGAGACGTAATATAAAAAATAGTTCTTGAATAATTTCATGCATGTGCAAAGATCCAACGGACAAACTATATATCATCTGCTTATACTCTGCTATTATTTTGCAATAGTAGATCTATATTTTATTTATATAAAGATATCATTTGCAGGGAATTCTTACTGCAAATAGTCTGCATATTATAATATTCATTTTCACATTTGTCTGCTTAGAGTTTGCTATTATTCTGCAATAGTAGATCTGTATTTTATTTATAGAAAGGTGTCATTTGCAGAGAATTTTTACTGCAAAATGTCTGCATATAGTCTTCATTTTCATATCTTTTATTTGAAGACATTATGCAGGACACAACTGCATTTCCTTTGTCAGTAAATGTCTTATGCAGGAAATATCTACAATTTCAAACAGTATGCAGGTGATATGAAGTACATCTTTAGGTAAAGGTAATATGATGGTTATATGCAGATTACTTCTATTTCTACAGATTATCTGCAGTTGATATACAGTTCTAAAAATGACTGCAGGCTCTTTGCAGTGGATTTTCAGTTAATTTATGCAGGTCTGTGTTACTTGGGTATATATATATATATATATATATATATATATATATATATATATATATATATATATATATATATATATATATATATATATATATATATATATATATATATATATATATATATATATATATATAGCTGTAAATAAGTTTATTAATAAATATTAATAAATCAAGGTAAGATACGATGACTGATTTAACACGCGAGCAAGAGGGTAGGGACCAAGAATCGGAATCGCACCAAACGTGAGCTCAAAATCGATAATTTTATAGGATCTATTCAGATAAAAAGGGTCCACAAACGCTTTAAATTTTCGTCTTTGAATGACAAATAAAGATAAAATTTTTAATTTAACAAAGTTTTAAAAGCTTATAAACGAATTAATTTGTTATCTACCTATTTTACGTTAAAAATGTTCATAGTAATTTGTTATACCTTTGTTATAAACAATCGGACAAATAAATGATGAGTTTGTGCCCTTTTTTAAACCTTAAATCAAGATGCATAAAAAAACACTTTGGTAATGCCATGACCCTATACTGCCAACAAAAACGTATTTGGCACCCGTACTATCAACCTCTACCCTTTACGAAAGAACTGATACAAATTTGGTTAAGATTTTTATTTATTAGAGCGAAAAAAATGTCTTAAAATTTAATTATGTATCTCCTTCAGGACCGATATAATTTTTACACTGTAACTTCCAAAGTTTTAATAATTCTAAGGTTGGATTCAAATAGAACTTTGTGGTTAATTAGATAAAAATATAACAAGACTATTTCCTTATAAGACAAAGAAAGTAAAACCTTAATTAAAATAAGGTACATGCGCCCTGTAAGGCCCACTTTTTGCTAAATTTTAATAGCTGGAAAAGAAATATAAATTTGTGAAAACTGCCTTTATCACAACATAGTTCATTTATTTGTGAATAAAGTAATCATACAAATCAACATGTTTGAAAACAATTAGTTAAGATAATAATTGTTTTTTAAAACCTCTAAAGTGGGCTTTTTTAGGAACATAGGCACCTATCATAGCCCGATATTAATTATGTAATCAATAAACTCTATCAAAACAAAAAATAAGTATTTATGTAAAACTTGACCTAATATTATATGATATTCTTAGGTAATCAGCCTGATACAAAAGGTTTTTTGGTCACAAATTGGACGGTGGGCCATCTTAGACTTAGCAAAATTTAATTTACCTAATAAACAAAAAGTTCTAAATAGACTCAACAAATAACAATGTTGTGGCGTTATTCTAATATCCACTTTTAGAAAAAACATGTTTATTTAAAGACCAAATATTTTTTTCAAATTGTCTCATATCTTCGACTGGCCCAAGCCATCATAGGATGTGATGGGCCTTTATAGGGTAATTTACCCCGCCACAAGAACTACTTTTTATAAATGAAAATTAACAAATAATATAAACAACTCTTACGTTGAGTCAAGTGTCCATAAACCCAAGTAACGCTGTATTTAAAAAAAACACGAAAGCTTCTTGTTTTCTTAAGAAAATACTAAAAAGGTTTAAATTAGAAAGTTATAAATCGTTAGCCCTTTGCAACGACACTAAAAAACTGGCAACCACTGCAAAAATGACGACTGTCTTCCTTATTTATGAAGTTGCAATTTTGTCTATGGCACTAACCGAACATGGGCGCAAAATTTAAATTCATTTGAACTTTTAGACGTACAAAATATTGAAAGTGGGCCATCTTAAGAACTGGGCCTTATTAGGCGTAAGTACCTTATGACAAAATTTGTAAAACTGTGCTTCTTTAGAAAAAGAGATAGAAAAAAACGAAACATGTAATATACCCTATTCTCACAGTTAGAGAAAAATGTGCATGGTTATGCCTACGTATACGAATAGATACGCAATTGTATTTTTTAAGCTATGCTTCCTGTAAGATGTTCTGAAGATACTTAAAAAGCGATACTAAAAAGTCTTGTTGTATTTATTGTTATATTTAATTGTTTACAAATATTTTAATAAATGTTAAAAATTTGAAGATTGATAAAACAATGAAAAAATTGAGGTAAATTTAAAAATCCAGGAAAAACAACAAAACTGTTGACACACATAAAAAAATACATTAAAAAATCCAAACTAAAATATTTACCATAAGGTTATAAAAAGTCGAAAAATGAAACCGATTAAAGAAAGCTCATATAACTCATTTTTATAAACAGATTAGACGCGTAGCTCCTGTCAGTCAATCTACCAAGCTCCAAGTTTTTTTTTCAGATTAAAAGATTCTCTAAAGCAAATTTATCTTAATTTGTGGACCTTCGTGAAAATCTCAACACAAAGCAAACTTTATACTAATTAGTATGAACTTTACGTAGAAAATTTCCCATGACGCTCTTTTCCAATGATTTTTTCATGCGTAAGGGTAAAACCTGCATCTGAGTCTCTCTTCTAAACGGCACACCTGGCTCTCCCACGAGACTGTATATATCTAATCCCAAAAATATATAAATTTCCTTGTCTTATGTTCAACAAATACTATAAATTTCATAGATATTTCCTGTACTACCTGAATTTTCCGGGCATGGTAAACACACACAATTGTGTTGTGATGACACTAAAATGTTGATAAACGGATTTATATTTATACATAAATTTCACAAAACAAGAATAACGAGTGTTATTATTTTGAACAAAGAGAATTTATTTATAAATGTTAGGTAAACTGATTACATTGCATATATCCTAAAAATAAAAGTTGATGATGAAATTTTGCAACCAAAAAGTCAATATTAAAGGACAAACACATTCAGAAAGTCGCCTGCTAAAATGTAACTGCAAATATCTTAATACAAAAAATTCTTTCTAAGAAAATAAGTATCCATTAAACATAGCATCGTCGAGACAATTGTTTTAAAAAAAACAATAACACTAAGGTAACGGGTATTTGATAGCATAATTACGGTATTGACAACAAATTTATCGCTTTTTTACACATTTTTGATAGTTTTTGGAAAGGGAATCACGCAGTGAAATCAAACAGCGCCTGGAAGCTTTGTATGATGACTCTTCTCCTTTAATAGCGACCGTAAAAAATAGGTTTAACGGGTTTTAACGTGGTCGCACGTCGATTTTTTTATGAGCTTCGCCCAAGTGCCGAAATCCAAGATCTTATATTGACAGATCGCCGATTAGAGGTGTGGAAGATAGCTAAGACACTAGGCATTTTAAAAGATGGTGTGGGTCATATCCTGCATAAATTTTGGTAATGCGAAACTGCGATGGGTGCCGGTTTGCTAACTAGGAACAACAAGGAATATGTAAAATAGTGAAGAACGTGCTGCTGTCAGCCGGAAACAAGATGACCATCGTTTTCTGAGAAGGAAAAGCTGCCCAATTATTGGGCTAATTCGACGCTAAATTGCAAAAAAAATTGCCCCATTTAGCAAAGAAAAAGTGCTTTTTTACCATTTAAAAAGTAAATCACTTGATTAATAAAATAATAATAAATAATTATAGTCCAGCAAATTAATAGTTAATAGTTACAATGAGATAGTAAAATGATAATTGTAAAAGTTACTATAGTCCATTTCATCGTTTTTGGCCGATTTGATATTAGAAACCACTGAAATAAGATTAAACTGTAATCCAAATTACCAATGGCGGACAGTTTTTTTTTCTAAATTAGGTCGTAAGTTTCTGAAACTATCAGTGTGGTTTGACATCTACAAAAATGTGACATTAATAATTATTAAATTTAACCCTTCAACAACGAGCCGTACATGACAGATACTAGGAATGTGAGTTAAGTCAAGACTTCCGTATTGAATACTTTTTATCTACTGGTGAAACAAGATCCAGTTACGTAAGTGTTGTATTAAAAAACAAACGTCCTCATTTAAATTTCTAACTTGCCTGTATCTAAGAGAGATGTAACTCTAAATGTACTTCGAGTATGATTTCTGTCATCGGCCAAAAACCGTGAAATGGACTATATAGTCCATTTCATCGTTTTTGGCCGATTTGATATTAGAAACCACTGAAATAAGATTAAACTGTCATCCAATTTACCAATGGCGGAGAGTTTTTTTTTCTAAATTAGGTCGTAAGTTTCTGAAACTATCAGTGTGGTTTGACATCTACAAAAATATGACATTAATAATTCTTAATTTCAACCCTTCAGCAACGAGCCGTACATGACGGTTACTAGGAATGTGAATTAAGTCAAGACTGCCGTATTGAATACTTTTTATCTACCGGTGAAACGAGATGCAGTTATGTAAGTGTTGCATTAAAAAACAAACGTCCTCATTAAAATTTCCAACTTGCCTGTATCTGAGAGAGATGTAACTCTAAATTTACTTCGAGTATGATTTCTGTCATCACCAAAATCGGTGAAATGTACTATTCTACACTTGATGCATAATCAATAGTAATGGCCAAATAACATGGAGGGAGTGAGAGAAGACTGGGAAGTCACATCGGTATAGTCTGGAAAATGAAAGTTGATCCTTACAAATCTTGTGAAATTTTGAAAAATCTAGCACTGGTACCACTAAGTATATCAGAAATAAACTTTAATGAAAATAATTATTATTTTCGTTTATACATTTTAGCTTTGTCATTAACTCGGAGAAATTTTAATCGAAATAGAGTAAAAAAACATTTACAAAAAAAGCGATAATTGATCAGTTATCGAGATGGATGGAAAATAATTAAATTACTAAAATGGCTCTTAAGTGGTCGCTTTGCATGTCATATAAAACCTTAGGCAAGGTAAGTAAACAAACGAGCGGAGCGTATTTTGACAGCATTATTATACATTGTAACCACCTTTTCTAGATGTTGAAGGCTCAGCAGGGGCACTAGATATTTTTTGTATAATTTTTCTTAGAGATCACTGGATGTTGCATTTTTTTAATCCCACCTCTATGTCAGTTCTAGTTTGTCTACTTTTAAAATTTTGTCAAATGATACACACTTTTTTTAAGTTTTGAAAAAGTTTTTATATTTTGGTCCAATTCTTTTTTAATTTTAAACGATTTTTATATAATATATTGTTAAATTTCCTATTTTTTTAAATTTTCGTTTTGTCAAAAATTTTGGAAATAATCCGTTTTTTTAATTTTTAATTTTTTTATTTTTGTTAATTTCTAATTTCTATGTTTATTCCTATTTTCTAAAATTTTTCAAAGCTTTAGCTTTTTTTCTTAATTTTTTATTATTCTTCCATATTTCCATGTTTTAACTATTTTCCACAATTTTTAAATTAAACAAAAACAAAAATAAAAAACAAAATCAGTAAAACGAAAAATAAATCATTTTAAATTCTGCATGATACTACTACCTACAATTTATCACTAGATTATATCGCTAACCCATTGACTGATATTCCAAATAAATCTAGGTAAATGACCAGTAACTTTTCGCTCAATTTCGTCCAATTCACCTCAATTTGTCTCTCGTAACCCCGGTATACTTTTTATACCCCCACCGCAACAACCACCGCTTTCATTTCAAACTCTATCCGATTCGATGGCATCAAATTCAATTTGTCCACACATTAATTGTTAACGAAAACATATTCGATCAGGCTCTCGAATACCCACTTGTAATATAATTGTCAGGGTTGTACTCTCCAGAACTTTCAGAAGTATGTTTACATTAAAAAAATTAATAAACAAACATTGCTAAGTTTATTTCTTAAAAAAGGGAGCATTGTTTAAAAGTTTTGCTGATTTGTGAAATTGTTTTAGTATTTATATAATTAACCAAAATTAAATTATTAAATTATTGACAAATTATAAAAATGTGCAAAAATAACCACGAACGTTTCGTCCACTCGTGATGAAAGTGATGTTTTTTGCGATAAGTGAAACGTCGTGGATATTTGGGGGTGTGGTCCAATCGGGTCCAAGTCTTTGTAGAGTTCACTGACTGATACTATGAGCATTCAGGGTGAAGATCTTTGACGTTCGTGGCATAGGATCCTGTAATTCGAGATAATCTTGTAATACCCAGGCTGTAATAAAGCTTCCAGATAGATGGCGCTTCGAAGCGAGTAGATCTTGTGAGCAACGGCTCCCAAATTTTGTTGTAAAATATTGTTATTAATAAAAGAAGTCATTTAAATTGTGTTTCTGAGCATTTTATAAGTTGTCTGCTAGATTTTAGTGTAATAAATAGTATTTTTATCCACGAGATGGCTGCCAATATTAAATTTACAAAGTGTGAACAACCGTATTGATAAAATAGCGACCATGTTTGAAACGGCGATGGACGACTTCAAGACTCAGTTGACAGCAAGGCGACTCTCTATGGAAAATGAGCAATTAACCAATGAGGAGCTGGTAGGAAACTTTGAGAAATTTCAGCTGACCATGAATATGTCAATGTCATCCCTAAAACTATCGCTTGAAAAGAAATTTAAAATGTCTGCTAATTCATGGCATTACTGTGGACGCTGATTCAAAGGATGTTTATAAACCTGTTTTGGATATTTTAAATAATAACTTCAGCTGGAAATATCTAAAAACGATATAGATGTTTTATACCGCATGCGCAAATCAAGTGATAAAGTAAACAAGTTTTACTAGTAACAAGAATTAGAGAAAAGGTTTTAATCAATTGCAATGTTTTTTCTAAATTAAATAAAATTACAATTTTTGTTATTGTTAAAAAATGAAAATAGCACATATAAACATTAGTTAATGTTTACAGGTTTTAATGATTTTTTCACCATTGTTCACCAAAATATTATGATATTGTTATAACTGAGACCTGTATAAATCAGAAGGAATTTCCTTAAAATATATTTAATATTCCTGGCTATAAATTCTTCTATAAAAGTAGGTTGTTTGCACGTAGAGGGGTGTCGGAGCTTATGTTAAAGATCAGTATTCATGTTCAGAAATAAAATTTGATTTCGATTTTCATCCGAACATACATTTCTTATTTTTAAAAGTCACATTACAAATGAAAAAATATGCGGTAGGGGTGGTATACAGGCCTCCGAAATTGAGCCTGGCACAATTTGTTAATTTTTTGGATGATGCATTTCCTTTATCTGTAGCTCGGTTGATAATGTAATTGGCCTCGGTGATTATAATGTCAGTTTTTTGCAAGTACCTAATTTAGTAACTGAATATCTTGAATCCTATAATTTAAGGCAAATGCTAAAAGAACCAACTCCTGTCACTAGCAGAACCAGCAGTCTACTAGACCCAGCCTTGGTCTCAAAAAATTTGAATGTTAATAAATGTAACAAAGTTAATGTAGATCACATATCTGATTACAGGCTAGTGGCCTGTGAACTTTTTTGCGCCAATTTAAAAATAAAGCATAGGTTTATTAGGTTTTGAGATTTCAAAAATTTCAACCTACATAACTTTTTAAATGACCTTGCTAAACAGCCCTGGCAAACTTTATTCAAAGAGCAGGCTATTGATAAAAAAGTTGATTTATTTAACAAAATTTATAATCTCTAGATTTGACATGCATGCATTTTTAAATCTGTTAGGATAACTTAGCCAAAAGCACCATGGTTAACTGGGGAAATAATAGTATATTCTGTAACAAGGTTAGAATGAAAATGCGATACGAGTGGAGAATTCCGAACGCGAGCGTAGCGAGCGAGAGGAACCACGAGTTATCGAATTTTCATTCTAACCGTGTAACAGACTGTATTTTCTCCACGACCATGTAATAATTCAGTTTATTTAAAATGAAATATGTAGCAAAACAATTAGAACGTCGCACTGACAAACTGAGTGACAGTTTTGAAATTCACAGGACAATCTATGTTTTTTGTTGAGCAATTAGAGAATGTTATTCCGTCACTAGTTATAGAATGGAAATACATGCAAAATACATAAGAAGCAAGTGTTTCAGAATGAATATTCTATCTCAAGAGTGAGAATGAACACTTTCTATTATTAAAAATGAAGTCGGAATTATTACATTCATTAATGGTCGTGGAGAAAAAAACTTATGTCACAAAGAGATAATAATCTTTCTCCACGACCATTAATGAATGTAATAATTCCGACATCATTTTTAATAATAGAAAGTGTTATTTCTCACTCTTGAGATGGAATATTCATTCTGAAACACTTACTTCTTATTATATGTGTTTTGCATGTATTTCCATTCTATAACTAGTAACGGAATAAAATTTTTGTAATTATGCTCAACGACAAACATAGATTGCCATACAGTTTAAAACTGTCACTCTGTTTGTCAGTGCGACGTTAGTTTTGCGACAAATTTCAATTCAAATAAACAGAAATGAGTAAAAAATCGAGTGAATCAGATATGGATTGGGGTTTTACTCCTCCTGAAATCACAAATTATGCAAATACCATAAGCGAAAACCTGCTGTCACAAAGATCTAGAAATGAATATGAAAAGTATTATACGCTGTTTAGGAGGGAGATTTTTACAATATTGTAACAAAATACCTGCCTCTAAGACCTCGTTTTGTTCCTTGTAATAATTTTTTTATTCATTTACAAAAAAGTAAATGTACGCGGCAAGTAATCGAAATTAATAAACTGGGCAATAGGTATGCCTAAACAAATTGCCATATTTGCCTAAATCTAGAACATCCACAAGAATATACTGGCCACTGTTTCCTTCGCAATTCAGCGACTACGTTGGTAAATGCAGGTGCAGATATTTCAACATTAAAAAGACATGGAGGCTCAATGTCTTCTTAAGTAGCAGAAGGATATATAAAAAATTTTTTGCAAAATCGAATAGACTTAGCAATTATATTAGTTTCTTCAATTACTGGATCTAATTCGTTGGTAAACATTCCTTCACCCTCCAATTCTTCTTGCTACACCACAGTTAAGTCTGCCTCTACAAATCAGTCTGTTCTGAAAAATGTTACTGAAAATATTTCCAATGCACCAGTTTTTAATTTTAGTAATTGCACAAACACTATAAATGTAAACATTAATAAAATGTAATATGATTTCAATAAATAACAGAAGTTGTAGTGAATTATTATATGGTCGTGGAGAAAATACAGTCTGTTACATGATTAGAATGAAAATTCGATTTACTCGTGGTTCCTCCCGCTCGCTACGCTCGCATTCGGAATTTTCCACTCGTGTCGAACTTATATTTTAACCTTGTTACAGATTATACCATTCTCGGTTTAAAAAAATCTATAAATGTGACTACATATATATTCCTATGAAATATAAATGTTACTGACTGGAATATATACAAACACATGCATAATCAGGTTGTAGCTCAGTTAAGGCTCAGTAAAAATGATTACTTAAAAAAATAGCTAAGGAAAAAAATTCTAAAAAAAACGTAGAATGCTCTAAGAAATTTTAATGTATGTAACAGTCGAAATAAGAAGGTCCTTCCGCCTAGTATATTAGATCCAAAACAAAATTAGTCAATATTTTGCAACATTTTTTCAAGATGTAAACAATAATAATTGTGCTAAATTAAAGCAGCAGATGCCTTAGTCAAAAATTTTAATTTCAAATTACTATTTGTGAAGAAATTCATAATATCCTGCATTCTTTTAAAAAGGAGTCTTTTGGATGTGATAGTATCTCTCTTTATATGTTAACATACTTTATTGATATCTTTTTATTACATATTATAAATTCTTGTATTAAACAATGTTATTTTCCCAAAAATTAGGAAGCAGGCAATAGAAACTCCTTTACCTAAAAATACAAACACGGAGAATTTTTGTGATCTTCGAATTATTAGTATACTGGCTACTGCGTCTAAAGTTATGGAAAAAATTTTATATAAGCAGATTTTTGATTTTTTTACTAAAAATAATTTATTGCCCAAGTGTCAAAATGCATTTTAACTAAACTTTTCATCAACTGATGCTTTGCCTAATGTCACAAATGATATACAGGGTGTCCTAGAATTAACTACGGAAACTTCGTATACGTATTCCTTGATGACAAATAAGTAGGGTCTTTCCCATAAAAAAAATTTTTTTAGAGACTCCTGTCAGAGTTATAACCCTTTAAAGAGGGGTGGTAAAATACGGTTTTAATTTAATCTCTTCTGATTGGTCCAAGATAAAAAATTAAAAATTTGGGTGAACATCATTTTTATAAAGACGCATTTCTCCTGCCACCTTTCACCTGCCCTACCCCATTCTAAGGGTGCAAATCAAGGAACCCCTCTTAATATTTTTGTTGTAACTTTCTTAGCAATTAATATTTGCAATAACAAAAAATTATTTTAGGAAGTTTTGATTATTTAGAAACTTTTTTGTTCCTTGTCGTTTTTTGCGAAATCGTTTCGGTTTGGAGTAAAAAAATAAAAATATTAATTGCTAAGAAAGTTACAAAAAAAATATTGAGAGGAGTTCCTTGATTTGCACCCTTAGAATGGGGTAGGGCAGGTGAAAAGTAGCAGGAGAAATGCGTCTTTATAAAAATGATTTTTTACCCAAATTTTAAATTTTTTATCTTGGACCAATCAGAAGATATTAAATTAAAACCGTATTTTACCACCCCTCTTTAAAGGGAGTCTCTAAAAAAATTTTTTTTATAGGAAAGACCCTACTTATTTGTCATCAAGGAATACGTATACGAAGTTTCCGTAGTTAATTCTGGGACACCCTGTATAATATGTAATGCTTATGATAAAGGGTTAGTTAGTGTGTTGGTTTTTGATAGAATTTTTAAAGGCCTTCGATACAACAAATCATAAGCTTTTGCTTGCTACATTAAAATTTTCAGGATTTGACTTAGATGCCTTAAACTTAACTAGTTCGTATTTTCATAAACGCAGCCACAGTGTATCATATAAAAAAAACTCAATGATCTTACCTTAATATATTTTCAGGAGTTCCACAAGGGTCTGTTTTGGGACCGCTTCGTTTTATTATATATACAACCAAAATTCTAAACTCTGTTAAATTGCAGTGCCCAACCGTTTGCGGACGACACTCAATTGGAATTTGTTTTTTCTAGTAACAATTATACTCAGACTATTGACATAATTATTGGTGAACTTTCTAGAATAAAAATTTTGTCCTTAAAATATAATTTGATTTTAAATTCGTTAAAAACTAAGGTTATGTTGTTTGGCAGTACATATGTCAAGAGTTCAACAATTAGAAAATCTCATGACTCTACATATTGATAATGAGCCCTTAGATATAGTAACAAGTGCAAGAAATTTGGGTCTGATATTAGATTCCAAATTGAAATTTAAGCATCATGCAAGTAAATTGATCCAGACTTCTTTTTTTAAACTTAAATTGTTGTATAACAGCACACATTTTCTTAGTACAAAGATGCTTAAAGATTCATGTGACTCATTAGTTTTGTCCAACTTTAATTACTGTGAAATTGTTTATAATAGTTTTCTTAATGTAGCTACAAAAAAACGGATTCAAATGATTCAAAATTCATGTTGTCGTTTAATTTTTGGCATACACAGGCGTGATCATATATCCTCTAAAATCAGGGAATTGGGCTGGCTTATCATGGAGAACAGACGAATTTCCCACCTAGTTAATTTTACACATAAGCTTCTTCACCTTCCCCATACATCAGAAATATTTATTTATTTATTTATTTATTTATTTATTTATTTATTTATTTATTTATTTATTTATTTATTTATTTATTTATTTATTTATTTATTTATTTATTTATTTATTTATTTATTTATTTATTTATTTATTTATTTATTTATTTATTTATTTATTTATTTATTTATTTATTTATTTATTTATTTATTTATTTATTTATTTATTTATTAATTTATTGACGAATATTACCTATAGATTCCAAAAAAATTATTAACTACACAAAATATAGACAATGCATTTCCGTAAGATTCCCCAAACAAAATAACAACAATCCGTACAAAATTTTCTAACCTTTTTGTACAGATAATATTTCAATTGTGAACGGTTTATAATTTTAACTGAAAAGTGACACTAACGCCTATTATTCTGAGTTTAAGAGCAGAATAAAGTTATAGGGAGAAACAAATGACATTGCAAGTCGCAAACTGTTAACTCTGCAACAATATAATAGGCATTCACGATTTGAGAATCCAGTAAATTTAAACTAGAATTATTAATTTGTATTGTAAAGATTGTACTCTGAAAGATATAATGTTTTATATTAAAACGCCGAAACAACGCAATATGATGCAAAGAATAATACAAAAAAAAAATCAAAATTTAAAATCTAAACTGCGTAAAGAAGTATAGACTTAAAAAATTTTTATCTTTGAAAACGACAACCGATCTGGTTGTCGAAAGCTTAGAATTATTTTTAAACAAATTATTTTCATTTTTGTTAGGCACTTTCAGTTTTAAAAGACGACCCTTGACAAATTTGACATATCTATCAAGATCAATAAGCAAGGGTCATTTTCAAAATATTGATTTATAATTTTTATAAGTTTGTTTTAGTGGCAAAAAGATCCCCGAATAAAGAAGTAAAAAATACAATATCAAAAAATTGATGAGTAATAGAAATAACAAAAAAATATATTTAAAAATGTGAGAAATAAAGTAATTAAGCTTTTGTCACATGACACGAAACAGTTCAGATTGTTCGGTGAGGTCACTACGTTGTAAGCAGTACAGTCTGTGATTAGGTGTGGTTTTAGGCTCAACTTGTTATTTTTTGCAACTTCGTTTTTTTAAGTTTTGAATAGTTTTTTTCATTTTATTGTGATTGTTTAGTATCTTTGATTCCTGAATAAAACTCAATCATGAAAAGCATTTTTGTGAAATATGACAGCACAAAACTACCAAAACTAAATGCATTCATGGCCAAAAATTTTTTTAAAGCCCCAATTTTGTTGACAATAACATTTATGCATTTATGCGGCAAAACGTCATCCACCTCAATCTTACTTAAACCCATTTGTATTCTGTAAACAATGCTATAAAATAAAGCAGTGTCTATTCAAAGATGTTAATTTGTAGAAACGAAAGGAACCACACAGGTAAAGGTTTATATTATAGGCTATATGATCTTCAAGTTCTAAACATTCTAAACTTTAATTAGTATACCTTATTTTGTAATTCCTAATTTAAATTGTGCACTACAATGGATAAAGGCTTAAAATACTTACGTTTAAATGGATCTTTAAAAAAAATTAATTTAATCTTTAGTTTATTAGGATTTTTTAAAAAAGTTGCAACCGCTTTCGACTAAATTGTCGTACAAGTAGTTGTTCGGCAGATTTTAGCATTTTATTCGTGCCTTTAGGCTCCGGACTCCACTTGTGTAACATTTTTGTAAAAAATTTTACCTTAAGTTAGAAATAACAAAAGGTAACTAAAATACCAGTACAAATATATCTGTTTAATTTCGGATTATTTAAGTAAATTGACAACAAAAATAAAAATTAAAACATTTTTAAGTTCCTTATATACCCTTCATAGTACCTTATCAACTATTAAGTGACCTATCACGATTTGTCAAATAGCCTACTGTAAAGTATTTTGCATGGTTTAAAACTTAATTGAATATAATAAATACCGTTTTATGTTTTTATTTTACTAAGAAACTTAAGATTTATCTACAATATAACAAAACATTTTCCAAATATGGTAATATGTACATACAGACCTATACAAAGCGGCCTATTTACTATGGAAAGGTTAATTAGAGATACATTTAGCGGCATAAAAGAGCTTTTGCATCAAATGGAAACTAATTATATTTCATTTGAGTATATATTGACGGAAACTAACAGAGATTCCCCATGAGTATATGGATAATTTGTTCAACAAATCAATTGCAATTTCTACTAACTCGGATACAGAAAATGGAAACGATACGAGAGATATTTCGATGTACCGGTAGTGGCTTCTTTCAGGTGAGCATACATATACCGTACATGAATTGAATTCAATAAATGTTGAATAAAAAACCAGAAATGTATTTTAAAGCATTTATAGAGTATGAACTATAAAAAGAAACCTTTACCATATTATTTTTATTTTGCTCATAAAATATCTAAATCAGAAAACCTTTCCGCTCGTATAATGTTTTGCAAGCATCTTACTTTAGCAGCACGTGTTAGATGAGCAAAAACCTGATTCTTGACTGCACGAAGTTTGTGATAGATCTCTTGTGTTTGATGCCGATTTTCTTCTTGGTGTTCACGCGACTCGAGGCTTGATGATGTTAGATTGTTTAAAAGAATAATATATTTCAGTTAAATGTAGCAGTTTTTCATTGCCTGTAATCACTGTTAAAATGATGTTTTTTAAATTAAAATCTAGCTACATCGATTAAACGCCACTGAAAACCTGTGAATACTAAATTTCATAAAAAAATGTTATAGCCTTTTGCAGAATTCACATGGATTTTTATTCGTGGACACATGGACAACATTATTTCGGTAATTTTCCGGGAGTGTAAATCCCACTTAAGAGAATCAGTTGCTGTTTTTAATTTTAAGTTTGTGTTAGAGAATGGTTTTTGTTAATTTTTTGTCTTGGATGGTTTGTATTTACATGGATCAATTATTCATTAGATTTTCATCAATTGTAAACATATGAAAATTAATTAAAATTGTATTAAAGTTTTTAAAAAACGGTTGTTTAACCTTTATGTGACTGGGAAAAGAAACACCTTCTTACGACGGCGTAGGTACCTGGGTACCTACAGTATAATAATTTGGAATATAAACGCTAAATACCTTTTTTATTAAAAAACTCCATATATGTATTTATAGGTACACAATACGTGATTTATGAATTTGTAACTTATCTGTATTTGACAAAATACTTTGAATTCATGGAATATGACTTTGGTAGGGACTCTCAGGAAAAATAAGGCATTTTTAACACCAAATATGCAGGCATCTAAAGACAGACCTATATACTCAACCATTTTCGCATTCAACAAAGATGCAACAATATGTTCCTATGTTCCAAAGAAAAACTAATCTGTTATTCTTTTATCAACGATGCACACGACAGGCCAAGTATATGATACTACCGTGGCGAAGCCTGAAATAATAAAATATTATAATCAAACAAAAGGAGGCGTTGACACCATGGATAAGATGCTAGGCGAGTATACAGTAAAACGTAGAACAAATTGTTGGACATTGGCATTTTTTTTCAACACAATAGATGTTGGTGGCTTGGCTTCTTTATTTACAAGGAACACAATCCAAATTTTAGAGCAACTGATCAACGTCGAAGATTTCTAAAAGATTTTGCTCATGACATGTGTTTGCCCGCTATACAAATGCGATCCCTTATTCCAAAAGTTGTTGGTAATAATTTTACACGTCAGTCGCTAAAAATGGTTCTTGGTCGACAAATAATCGAGCCCATTGTTACTCCAGCCGGAGAACAACCAAGACGGGATGCTTCTGGGCGTGTTATGGTTGTTGGTAGCTGCCAAATTTGGCGAGAATTAAAGCTCAAACAGAGAAAGACTCGTAAAGCGTGTAAATCCTGCTGTAAGCCAGTTTGTAATGAACACTCTGTAGATCTAACTATATGTAAAAAATGTTGCCAAAAAACCAAATGACCTTATATGTAAGATTTTTTTGTTTTTTTTTTACCATTTATATAAATAAATACATGCAGATAAACTTCGCGTTTTCATTCTGGCTATAAAAAATATCTATTTGCATTTAAAACTGATAGAGGTACCCAGGTACCTACACCGTCATTTCTGGGTTAAAAAACTTTGGACCTTATTTATTTCTGAAATAGCGTAAAAATATTATTCCAATTGTAACATTGTGTAGAAAAAACCTAGATTAGAAATGTCACGAAATCACACACTTCAACCAATTTAAACAAAAAAAGTATTTATATCTAAAATCTGAATAGGTACCCGGGTACCTATTCAGTCACATAAAGGTTAAAAGAAATAAAAATATACAAACTAAGGCAAATAATAAAAAAACAGATTAATATATATATATATATATATATATATATATATATATATATATATATATATATATATATATTGTCACGCCTGGGGGGGATTGGGGATATGTGCCTTAGTGTTTTGTAATGAGGGGTAGCTTACTGAAGGCACTTCCCACCCAGGTCGTGGTTATCTAACCCCTGGCTAGGTATCCTGCTGAAGGCAGAATAATAACCAAGGGGAAGATGAGATAAACAACAGGAAACAAACAACAAATATATTAACAAAGAAACAATAACAATGAATAATTAAATATAACTAACGAATAACAAAATACAAATCTTAACTAATCTTACCAAATAAACTACATGGTGGCATGTCACACTTACTCATGAAAATATGTCAAGAGTCACAACGGCCCAGACCCCAGGGTCTGTTTTAGGGACACCCCAGAGGGTGACCCTTACAGACAACCTTAGACTCCGAACTCCTCGAGTACGACCTCAACGACGCTCTTTTATATCCAATTCTTACGCTACGTGAGAATAAGAATTAAACTATATAAGGTCGCCTTGAAATCTAACGTACTGACTTTGGCCTGGATAATTACAATACAAAATAATACAATGAAATCTAAAACAATTAAACAACTCTATTATCGTATGTGACATGCCCCCCTTCCCTTAAAGCCAGCCCCTGGCTTTGCTCGGCTCTGGCTTACAGGGGTGTATGTATAGGACTGAGTTTTACAAAATAATTATAATCCGCCACACTTCTGTCAGAATCTGCTCTTCTCGGAGAATAACTTGTCTTGCCCTCGTCTTGAAACGCCAGGTCCACCGCTGGCTAGACGGATCCCTTTTTGGTATGTTGGTCTGTCTGCAACTTTCTGAAAACCATCGTCTCATAGCTCCATCTCTCGAGGTCCATGGCTAACATCATACTGTACTCCATCACACCATTCTCCTTAATACATTTTTACAACTATACATTTACAGTCTTCCCATCTTTGGCTACCATCCATTGGGAAGATCTGCTATTGGGATAGGAGTATTGAAGCTGACCATTTCCATTCCTCGACGGAGACCTTTTTTACTCGTTGAGACAAGACCCATACCATACTCAGGATAAAGGACGCTTTCCCTCTAGAATTCCGAGCAAGCATCTCCTGGATTGCGTCTTCTTTGAGTAGATGTGGGGAAAACGTTAAACATTTAAACATTAAAACAATAACTCGGTCCTAAAACATACAAAAACAAATACTATTAAAATTAAATAATCAATGTAATTTGCCTAGAAAGGGCATGAGGGAATCATTACTTTAAACTTCAACATTAACATTAACAAAAAAATTAAATTTTATTTGACTTTATTTACAAGCTATTTACCTTCAACTACAAAAATAATAATAATTATACCTTTAGGTGCCCAAGGTCTTACCCTGTACTAAACACCTTATAAATTACACCATTGGATGCCTAGGGTTTTTATCCCTATACTAAACATCTCATATATTATCCCATCGGGTGCCCAAGGTCTTATACCCTGTACTAAACACCGCATAAATTACTCCATTGGATGCCTAGGGTTTTTATCCCTATACTAAACATCTCATATATTATCCCATCGGGTGCCCAAGGTCTTAACCCTGTACTAAACACCGCATAAATTACTTCATTGGATGCCTAGGGTTTTTATCCCTATACTACACATCTATTTAATATTTTTGAAACTTTCGGGCCAGGTAAGGTTTCTAGGCCATTCAGTGAAACCTCTCCTCTCCCTAGTTTCCTGTTAAACTCATCTCATTACTATAGCACTTGTTGAAGCTTGTTTACTACTTGTTAAAGCCAAACAAAAATGTTAAACACAACAAAAATATTTAAAAACAATATTGAATTTACCGAATATTTGGTATCTGTTTCCCAATTTACAACATATTATTAAAAAAATTCAAGAAAAGCAATGAAGACTATACTACCTAATTGAATTAATGACAATTGAGATCTGTAACCATGAAAATAAATAATAAGAAGTTTAAAATCAAAGGTTCAATGTCAATAATCTGAACTAATTACAGCTGTGTGTGCAGTTTTGCTATTTCGGTATTAAATACACAACACGCTGACAAAGACTTTGGCCTGGATAATTACAATACAAAATATTACAATGAAATCTAAAACAATTAAACAACTCTATTATCGTATGTGACAATATCTACATATTTTATTTACTTTTAACCATTTTTATACTATTTCCTATAATAGAGACTGACGTTATTACGTATGCATCGAACCGAGTCATATCTCGGCCCATCTTTATGGTACGTGTCCACTTGAGACAAAATAGTCTCGAGATCAGTCTCGAGACTGCACTCACAAATGTATACGGGTCTGAGAGAAGTCTCAGAGACAAGTTGTGACAAGTCTCCGAGACTGAGCTTATCACAAGTGGACATGCAAATTCCTGTACTTGAGATCTAGTCTCCAGTCTTCTGTATGTGCCGGAAGAGCCGAGACTAGTCTTGTGATCTTGTGGTGATTGTTTTTAAAGAAATTAAAAATTATCTACGTTATTACTACTTAAAATTACTAAAGTTATTAAAAATTACAAATCGCATCACGTAATTTTGTATCTTTCTTAACTATCTGGTGTTTTACTAAATCTAAAAGCAATTCAAACTGCACAGCAGACATTCGAATAAAATTTTTAAACTGCTGTGCATCCTCCAAACGCAGTAGTGTAACAACACAAGTCCTGGATCATGACCTTGAGTTAACCTGGAGTTTTCCCTTAAGGAAAATGACTTTGTAGAGTTTGATGATTTTGAGGTTATTGAACCTTTGGAAAAATTATTTTAGTGAAATAAAGTGTCAGTGAACCTTTTCCAATTGAATTGAGTGATTAGATTAGTTTTCCTATGAGGAAAATGATTGGGAAATGACTTTTTTAGTTTTAATGATTTTGAGTTTATTGAACTTTTGGAACTAATTATTTGAGTAAACCTTTAGTGAAATAAAGTGTCAGTGAACCTTTTCTAATTGAATTGAGTATTTTCCCAAAATATATTTGTATTATTTAAGAGATATTACCCTTTAAAAAAGAAATGTGGTCCGGCCGTGGCGGAAGCTGAGATGTATATGCCCGGTATTTTGGAATACTGATTCCTTTTAAGTCAGTTAAACCGGATTTGAACTTGATACATCGCCTGGTATGAGAGAAACAAGAAACAATTATAATAGCATTCTGTAGTGGTAGAGGTCAGTTATGTTTTATACTTGATTTACTCGTCGATGCAATTAAAATGTTTTATAAAATATCAATTGGTATGATTTGACCTTGAAGACATTAATTAAGAAACATTCACTATGAGTTTTAGCATCCGACAACTGAGGTTTATATAAGAATGCAATATTTTTTTTTCAAGAATTATAGCATTTCGGAATAATAATTGTCTGATATCTTTACAAAACAAAAAGTCAGTAAACAAGTTAGGATGCAGGATGACGGTGCAAATATATAAGTAATTGATTGCATTAAATGGGTTAAGCAAGGACAGTGCGGGGTGTTTTTGTCCAAAATGATAATCAACATTTAACCTTAAAATTCAGCAATATTTTTTTTAATTTGTACACAAAAGTAATTTTGTCAAGGCAACTGTCTGATGTGTTTACTTATACGATTGTATAACCTATATTCCTATGTAGATGCTTTAAAAGAAGGTGTAGAATATTACCTTGATAGGTTTTAATGAAAAAAGTTGTATAAAAAATTTCCCACTATTGTAATTAACTGAAAACCTGTCTGAAAATTTTATCAGTGGGATATTCTCTTATAAATATACTTCGAGTTGTATCGTAGATTCACTGCCATTTGTAAGAATGGGTAAAACTATTAAGGTGTTGAGTAATGTGCAAGTTAAAAAACCAAAAATGGAAAAAATAGTAAAGAAATCGAAAACAAGTGAAAAACAAAAAAATGATTCAGTAAGTAAAGAAGTATAATTATATTTTTATATATTTATATGCATTATTTATGTTTTGTCAGACAGTGGAAAGACAAATTCTAAATATGTAAAAGTAGGTGAAACTTTGATTAATTGAAATTATTTTCTTTATAGATTGAGTTTGCAAAGGATACCGATGACTTGTTGGAGAGATTATTAAATGAATTAGAAATTCCGACTACATCATCATCAATGGAATATTCTACATCCAGAGCAACCACTCCCCCGCCAGTTAAGAACGTATCATCTATTGACTGGACAGTAGAAACAATGTCATCATTCGCCACCCATTTACAGCAAAATTATACCTTCTTTTATGAACATTACCAAGCAGTAATGCTTAACATCAATAAATTCTGTACAGATAAAAAACAAGATGAAGAAATTGATGAGAAAATATCCCAAATTGATAAACAAGCGCGCCAACTGGAAACTGAGAGACAAACTCTATTGGAAACTAAACGAAAACATGAAGAAAGAAAGCAGCAGATTGTAAATGATATGATTAATATGTACAACCTCTATTTAAAAAATAAAAGAAAAAATTAAAAGTAGTATTGTTTTTTATTTCAAAGAAGTAAAAAAAAGATTAGGAACTAGAAGGAAAATAGTTTATCGTTGTTACAATTATAATTTAACGATATTCATACAATAAGTTTGAAAAAAAGGAAAATACATTAACCTTAAAATTAATTAAGCGTGAATTCTATAAGTCCATTATCATTTTGCAGATTTGACAATTTGGTTACATCAAAATTACCTTTAAAAGTTTAAAGATTTGTATTTGAATTAAAAAATAAAAAAAGTAAAAGTAATTACTGTTTTGTATTTTCAACGAAATAAAAGTCGAGAAACTAAATTAATATATATATGTTGAAAAAATAATTGATTTAAGTAAGTATATTCTTGAAATAAGTTTAAAAAGAAAAAAAACATTAACTTGTGGATATAACAATTTAGTAAGTAAGAATATATTCCGGAAGTAAGTGAATTTGCTTGTTACAATTATGATTTAAAGAATAAGTGTAAGATAAGTTTAAAAAAGAAAAATACATTAAGATTTACTGTAAAATTTAGTTAAGCAAAGATGATCCAAGTTCTTTTGCAGATATGACAATTTCTTTATCCACAATTCAAGTAGAATTTATATAAATTAGGTAATTTTTTAAAAGAAAAAATAAACGTAAATTTTTTAATATTTATTTAAACCACTGTTTTGAACAAGTTCTTTACATTTTTGTAACCCTAATTTGCAAATGTGACAGTTTCTTTGTGATTGCGCAGGACCATCCACATGTGACGTCCACTCAGGACGATTATGATGTACATAACAAGGTAGATATGTTCGCAACTCAAAATCTAATTTGTATTCTGATGGTAATTTATACCAAACATGTAATAATTCTTCCGGTTTGACATACATTCTTAAATAGCGTATGGGAAAACATTTTAATTCATCAACACTAAAATCACTTAACTTCTTTTCACGATTAATATATGCCAGAACAGATTCCATTATACGTAAAAATAATAAAGTTTAAAACTGTACTTTGTCAAACATTACCTTTAATTTATAGAAATTAGTTGACTTCAGTGCGCATGTAAATTTTTCTAAAGCAGAAATCCCGAAGAAAATGGATTTTTACTATACTAAACCCTAAAAGTAATTAACCTTTATTTATTACACATATACTAACAAATCAGACGGAGATCATATTGCTGTAAAAAAACAAAAAAATGGTTGAACCAAACAATATTATTTGGAATATATATTATTTGTTTAATTTTGGTTGAAATATCTATAATAATAACAAAGTTTAGTAAAAAACAGAAATAATATAAATAACAACAAACTATATGTCATAAGTGTTCTTAGTAATAAAAAATATTAAAGATAAAATATTTCGAATCTGAAACAAGGCAGGCGTCCTTGACCATTTTAAGATGTTGTTTGCAAGGTTAGCCATCTCAAATTTGATGAATCGAAAATAACCACACCTGCTTTCTTGTGATAATTTCACTTAGTCTTCATCGGTGCATGTAAAAAGTATAAAAGATCTCGGTTAAATTTGGAAATTTTTATACATTAATCAGTAACAATACTGACTTAAGCAACTATTAACGTTTAGTGCATCTAGTAACAAGTTCAGGTAAGGCGTTTATTTTTATTTATTGCAAATACATATGCAACAAAACTTCTCATTACGGTGACCCACTTAAACGGTCAGTTCTTAGATGCCTAAAATAAATTTAGGTATGAAGAAATTTTAATGTTAAAATTTTGTTGTACTTTTTACTAACCGTTATTAAGATGTTTTTCTGTATTTGTGAACTTAGAATAAGAATGTGTGGATTAAGTTAGATTAAATTCGTATGTTAAATTTGATCTCCCCAAAATTTAATGTTTTTGAGTTGGACGTTAATATATCAATAGTAGGTATATCTTTTTATAGAAAACAACATTTTTATAAACTAAATTATCTATTTCACTGGTCGCGATAAAAGTTTTTCTCAAAAGGATAAATTTTAGTTATTTGCGACAAACAGTTGTTACTACCATGCAACGTAACGTATTTAAAGTTAAAGTGTATAATTGTTCAAATTTCACAGACAATTTTTATTAAATAAAACCCAATCATGAGAATATTGTGTTGCTGAATGTCGAGTGGATTATTTTGTGTACATGTTTGATATAATATAATTGAATAAATCTGATATAAACGTTATTTTTAGAAATATGGACCTAAAATCAATTAACAATTGCCTGCTTTTAGAAGACGACACCAAGCCAATAGGAAAGTTAAAGGAATTAGAAAGAAATATCCCTTACAAAATTCTATCTGCAAAATTAACGTTATCAAAGTTTGGTGAAGTAGTACTTGTTGAGCTGGAGGAAAAAGCTGTTTTTCTACCACAACGGGCAACTCCACTAATAAAAGATCATCTAATTGAATTGGGGAACGGACGATATTCGTTGGTGTTTATTGGTGAAAGGGATTCTGGCAAATTTAACCCAGCAACTATTTTTAAATTTGTTAAAAATTAAGGTTAGTGGTTTTAAAATGACAGAAAAACTTGCGTTAGATATTGATAAATTAGTTAAAAAATTTTATGAAAAAGGTTACAATTTTACTTTGCAAGAACACGATGCGTGGAAGAAACATGTTAAAATTGCTTTATCGCTATGTTATGATGTTTTACGAGATAAAATTTTTTTATTTGGAAACTCACGTATGTGGCAGACAAAATTAGGTCATTTGAAAGCGGTTTATAGCTACTTTAATCAATCGATTTCGAATAATCAAACAGAAAAGAAAATTAAATGGTCAGATGGAATTTCAATATTTAAAAATAGAGTAAGTTCTGGTATAATTATAAATTTAAAACACAAGGATATACTACAGTTTTTAGAAGACGCTTTTAGTATTTTGCAAAAAAAAATTGTTGAAATTCTTAAAAAAATTTCAATGATTAAAATTAATACCACTTTTTGCGGTGAATTTGTAAAAAAATCAATTGGAAATAACGATATAGTAGATTTCAAATATTTTCATACTAAAAATTCCATCATCGACGGATCGACTGAATTAAGAAAATGGTTTATGGACAACGTGGTAGATTATATTTTAAATAAATTGTCAGAATTTCAAGAAAAAGATTCTGGTTGGGCTTTGAGTAAAATTATCTCATTGGAAATAAATGTTAATAAATTTGAAATAGGAAATGGATCGAGCTATATTCAGTTACCCAACAGTATTGCAAATAAAAAGGCATGTATAAATATTAAAAACTCTGACAATGCATGTTTTTATTGGAGCGTCGTAAGTTGTTTGTATCCAGCTGTAGTAAATGTGAATAGAACAACATCATATCCTCATTATAGTCAAGTTTTAAATGTAAAAGGATTGAATATTCCAATTACATTAAAAAATATTTTTGTATTTGAAAAATTAAATCAAATTTCAATTAATGTTTACGGATTAGAGCTAACCGGCAACAAATTTAACGTTATTCCGTTACGTCTCACTCCAAATAAAATGGAAAGACATGTTAATTTGCTAAGGATTCAAGATCAATATTTTCAAAAATTAAATGATTATGAGGCGCCTGATCCAAATGATATTGAAAGAATTGAAATAAAATATCATTATTGTTGGATTAAAAATCTTTCAAAATTAGTGAATAGTCAGCTTAATAAAACTGGATATAAAAAATTTATCTGCGACAGATGTTTAAATTATTTTAGTAATGAACTTCGTTTAAATACTCATTTAGAATTATGTGAAAAAATGAATGAGGCAAAAATTACTATACCAACAAATCCAGTAATTAAATTTAAAAATTTTATATATCAACAAAGAGTTCCATTTATAATATATGCTGATTTTGAATCAATACTTAAACCGATTAAAATACCTGTTAACGCAAATACTATAAAATATCAACAACATGTTGCATTCAGCTGTGGATATTATGTCAAATGTGATTACAATGATACACTTTCTTACTATAAAAGTTATCGTGGAGAAAATTGTATGGAATGGTTTTCTGAAGAAATGAAATCTGTAGGCGAATCTATTAAGGCAAAAATTAAAAATATAATTCCAATGAAAGGAAATGTAAATACTTTCGATGCTAAAATGTGTCACATTTGCGAAGAACTATTTAATCCTAGAGACGTTATAGTACGCGATCACTGCCATTTCCTAGGGTATTTCAGAGGATTTGCGCATGCGCAGTGCAACTTAAATTTTAAAAAACAGTTTGTTGTACCCGTAGTATTTCATAATTTTAGTTCGTACGATTCACACTTTTTAATTCGCGATCTTTCAAAAACCGGTCAAATTAGTTTGTTGCCAATAAATAAAGAAAAATATATCTCGTTTACTCTACATCTAGAGTGTGGCATTAGACTTCGTTTCATTAATTCACTCCGATTTATGAATACATCTTTAGATGAACTTGTTTCGACTTTGGAAATTAAAGACTTGAAAAATTTACAACAAGAGTTTAGGTACTTGTCTATGGAACAATTTTCGTTGCTGACAAGAAAAGGGGTATTTTGTTATGATTATATTGACAAAATAGAAAAGCTTAATGAAAAAAAATTGCCGTTGCAACAAGAATTTTATAATCAGTTAACTGATGAATCAATTAGTGATGAAAAATATGAACATGCCAAAAATGTTTGGGAAAAATTTAACATTCAAAATTTAGGAGAATACTCTGATTTATATTTAAAAACTGATGTACTTTTGCTATGTGATGTTTTTGAAAATTTTAGAAATGTAGGTTTTAATACTAGCAAAATCGATCCTGGGTGGTATTATACGTTAGCAGGATATTCCTGGGATTCAATGCTAAAATATACAAAATGCGAATTAGATCTTTTAACAGATGTAGATATGATTTTATTTATCGAAAAAGGTATTCGTGGGGGTATAAGTCAATGTTGTTCGAGATATTCAGAAGCTAATAATAAATATATGCCAAACTATGATCCGGCAAAACCTGATCAGTATTTGTTTTACATAGATGTTAATAATTTGTATGGATGGGCCATGTCAATGGTTTTACCCTATGGAAAATTTAAGTGGAGCGATACTAATTTAGATGTTACTAGCATTCCCGACGATGCACCTGAAGGATATATCCTTGAAGTTGATTTAGAATATCCTAATATACTTCATGATAAACATCGAGATTTGCCTTTTTGTTCAGAAAGCAAAAAACCGCCGAATACAAAGTTACCAAAATTATTGACAACGCTGTATGATAAAGAAAAATATGTTATTCATTATCGTGCTCTGAAACAGGCCATATCACACGGATTAGCGGTTAAAAAAATTCATAGAGTTTTAAAATTTCAACAAAGTGCATGGTTAAAACCCTATATTGATCTTAATACAAAATTCCGGGAAAATGCTAAAAGCAAGTTTGAACAAGATCATTTTAAAGTAAAAATAAATTCTATTTATGGTAAAACAATGGAAAATATTCGAAAACATCGAGTTGTTAAATTGGTAAAACAATGGGAAGGTAGATATGGAGCAAAAAATTTAATAGCAAGTCCAAACTTTCACAGCAGAACTATTTTCGATACAGATTTAATGGCAATAGAACTAAGAAAATCTGAAATTGTATTTAATAAGCCTATGTACATAGGAATGAGTATTCTCGATATTTCAAAAACTTGTATATATGAATTTCATTATGATTATATAATACCTAAAGTGGGCCTAGACTCTTGCAAAATTAATTATTTAGATACAGACGGCTTGTTATATACATTAAAAATTAAAGACTTGTATAAGGAAATTATAAAAACTGATATTCACAGGTTTGATACAAGCAACTACGAACCAAATAATCAATATAATATACCACGTTGCAATAAAAAAATTCCGGGGTTAATGAAAGATGAGGCAAACGGTAAAATCATTACGCATTTTGTAGGTTTACGATCAAAAATGTATTCATTTAAAATTCATGACGATTATGTAGTAAAAAAATCGAAAGGTGTTAAACGGTGTATCGTTAATCAAATTACATTTGACGACTATGTAAATTGTCTTAACGAAAAATCCGAAAAAACAATTTCTCAATGTAGTATTCAGTCAACTGCGCATAACGTGTTTACTGTAAAGCAAAGTAAAATTGGATTAAGTCCATTTGATGATAAAAGATATTTATTACCAAATTCTTACGACACTCTTCCGTGGGGTCACTATTCTTTAAACTAGAAATTTTCTGTCATTTTTAGACCTAAGGAAATGTATAAATTAAATAAAATTAAGTTTTATACGCAAACTTTATGTAAATGTATAAAATAAATAGTTCTTACACATGATTATTTTTTTTTAATCCCTACCCTTTTTCCTGTAATATATATAAATTTTAAGTAATATTAAATAAATTTCAGTAAGAATTTTTCATGGATAGTTGCAATCAAAATTTTCAACAAATTTATTTGGGAGAAAAAAGATTTTATTTAAATAATGTGAATACCAAATATATTACAGTTGCACTATCTCAAAGTTTGAATTTTTTACCATGTGTTAAAATGAATAGTTATATGGAATCATCACTAATATTTAACATCAAAGAGTGGGATGAATTTTTAACCTTCAAACCAATAATTAACAATTTTTTGGAATTTGAGCAAAATCCTACAAGGAAATATACAAACAAGTTTTTGTTGGAATTTGAAGTATTGGATAACGTTAAAACAATAAAAATATCGACAGAGAATTTGAACATTCGGTTAAGAAAATCTTCAATTTTGGAATTATGGAAAGTGTTACCTCTAATAACTCATACTTTGGAAACATATAAACTACAAAATTTTGCAAGTTGCTTAAAGATTTTGCAGTTAGGAGTTGCAAACGCAGAAAATATAAAAGAAACTGCCTTGAATATAATAAACCCGATAAAAATAGTTAATCCGGTTACTTTTGAATTATCACTTGAAGTAATATATAAGTATACGCAATTGTTGAAAAGTACCTCTGATGAAAAAAAAACAATCTACATCATTGACACCGTGAATCGCAATCAATTTTAATGGAAGAATTTAGAAAGCCGACTCGTATATTTTATTAAATTTTAATTGAAAAATTATAAAAAATAAGGTGTATTATTACTGAAATAAAACATAATTCTGAAATATAACTTTTGTTTTATTAAAAATAATTTTACTACAATAAGTATCTAAATAACATTATTCTTATTTATCCAAGATTTTTGATTCATTCCCAACCATTTCACAAATATTTGATCGCCTTTTTTTCTTAACACTTTTTCTACTAAGAAAACATCTGGATATTTTACTTTTTGCAATTCTTCAGTGTAAAAGCCACCTCGAATCTCTTCTTTTTGCTCATCTTCTAAGATATAAGTTCGTGGGTTGGTTAAATTAATTTTTTTAATTTTAAATATTTCAGTCGTCCAATTAGGTGTATATCCCTTCTTAAAAGCATATCGATATTTACTAATACGTACATAGTCTCCAATTTTAAACTTTGGTTTCCTAGGATTGACCATTTTTAAATGGTTAAATGCGATAATATTTTTTGCATTTTTACTGTTTATTTTGCTAGGTATAGCTCCAGTTGTAGAATGTCTAGTATTGTTATATTTTTCTACAATTTTCGATAATATATTTAACCAATTATTCGATCCTTGTATGCTGAATTCTTTCCAAAGTAAAGATTTGAGTGTACGAATTACACGTTCGGCAATACTGGCTTTAAGAGTAGAAAACGAACTATAATGATTTATATTAAATTTTTCCATTAAGTTTTTAAAGTCTTTGTTATAAAATTCTTTTCCGTTATCAGTTTGCAAATTTTTCGGAAGTATTTTCATTTGTGTCAAAATGACTTTCATAGCATTCGTAACATCTTTACCTGTCTTCTTTTTTAGTGGGGCGGCCCAAACATATTTGCTAAATGCATTAATAACAATTAAAATATAATTATATCCACGGTTTTGCTTGGCAAATGAATTCATAACAGCCAAATCTGCTTGAATTAAATCATTTAAACCTTTAATTATAACATGTCTTCGGCGAAAGTTAATTCGTGCTGGCGCATGTAGTTCATTTACAACTTGTAGTTTAGACATTTTTTACTAAAGGACTTTGCACAAGCAGCTCAATACAGATAGAAGAGGGTTTTCCCAACTTAAATAGTATTTTATCTTTTTTTGTTATATTTATATCAGTTAATTCGTGGAACTTGTAAACTTTGTTGTTTAATAAAACGTCTCCGTCGGCTGAATAATGAGCAACACTTTCAATTTTTAATGAAAATGGAAAAACAAACGCAATTCCCCCGTTATCTAATACATAAAAGTCTTTATTAAGATTCGTTTTCTTTTCACCTCTTAAACGTATTACAGACTTAACATGATAGTCAAAGGTATCGCAAATATAAAATGGAGACTTTAATTGTGGAAGTGTAGATGACACAATTTCTTCTTCTTCTTCTCCTGAACATGCTACAGAAGTAAGATAATGTTGATTAAACTTGTTGAGAGGCATATTTGTTAATAAATCAAAAAATTAAACTTTTCCCTATTTATTCTCCTCAAGGGGACACTGAATAACAAACTCAACATACAGAATATCTTCTGCTATAGCTGCAATACCCAAAGGAAACTCAATAATATCTCCTTTACTAACAGTACTATCATTCAGCAGGTTCTGTATAGAATTCTGTTGATTTTTATATGATACATGTAGAATGGATGGAAAACATTTTATACTTTCAATTTTACCTGCTACGGGAAAGGTGTATGCTGTTGTTTGAGTATCAAGGACATAATGAGATTTACTTATACCAAATTCCTTTCGTCCTCGAATGGTAATTACACAAATGCTATGAAAATTAGATGGTACACAAATATAGAAAGGTGATGATGATGATGGATTTGATGCTGATACAATCTCTTCTGGACACGTAGTGGTCGATGCAAGAAAGTGTTGATTAAACTTGTTGAGAGGCATGTTTGTACTAAATAAAATCTATTAATAAACATATATTTAAGCAATAATTCCCCCTTCTCGTAATTCCTCTATGATTGATATAATTTCATTATTGTGTCCGGTATTACCAGCTGATTGTGATGCTATTAGTAAACGAAGTCGTTCCACAATTTCATTAAAATCATTATAATCAATTTTTTTATTGTTTAAATCCATAAGACCTCTTCCTTCTTTATTATTTTTAGTATTTTTACTTCGCAGTGCGTATGTGGGAATAGAGCTACTTCTTCTTCGACCAGCCGAATTTTGTTCTTCAGACATAAAATAAAGATTTGTGACCTGAGGTTTGATAATATCTACAAATTTTTTTGAATTTGATGTTGATAAACCTTTAGAACGATTGTAACCTAAATGGTGTAAATTAGTTCGTTTCACAATATCAATAAATTCATCAAGATCTTTTTGTTTATAACCAGCTGGGTATTTTTTAAATAAGAGTTCATATAAACCAGGGGTGCCCTTGTATCTAATACCCTGTATCATTACATCAGGACCTTCAAAAGAAACTGGCGAATCGCCTATAGCGTATGACTTTGCGTCGGGGTCAAAATAAACGCCAAATGTACTATCGTAGTCATTATTTGTATCATTAATTTTGTCTTCAATATATCCTCTAGGTAAAGGATGAAACTGTTGTAAATAATTTTGAAATGTAGATTCTAACTGACTGACAGGAACATCTTCAAAATAACTATTAATAAAGTCTGGTTCTAATAGACTAATATCTTTCTGTGTTCTTGGAATATTTTTAAAAGTTTCTTCACTAACATTTAAATTCGGTATTAAATTATAATATCTTCTGATTTTTCCACTCATAGGTGTTGAAACCTCATTTTTGGTTAACTCTGCTTTAACATGTGGTTTCTCGTTTTTCTTTAATACTAAAAGTTCTTTAATAGGTTCCACTAAAGGATTTAATTTTTCTCTTTGATGTGTTGCTGTTTGTGCTCTATTTTGTTTGTAACTTTTATATTTTTCTTTAATAGCCTTTCGCGAAAGAATCAATTGCTTCTTTAAACGGTCATCCATCGCAAATGAATCGTACTAGCAAGTCTATGCTATTTATATACAAATGAACGTATCAAACCCTTTTCTATATCTACCTGATGATATTTCACAGTCTTTATCGATAACTAAAAATCCATACTTTTCCTTCCAACAAAGAGAACCTATATCCTTAAATTGCTGAAATGATATACCAGTCACATGATCGTCATAAATATGTTTTAGGTTAGTTAGATCTTGTTGAAAGATCACTAAAAGATTCGCATTATCTCTCAGTCTCATCTTCGGAATTGAGCTATATGTTTGCGATAAGTAAAAGCTGTCAGTCTGATTGTGTCGTCCAAATGAAAAATAATCTTTTATAATATCCTGATTATCAGAACCCACATCATCGAATATGATTATAGAATTTGGTTTAATTTCTGTAGGTGAAGGAACATCTTCCAGTTTACTATATTCACTATATCCAATTTCTTCAAGAGGTTCCAATATTAGTCGCAAGAAATGATATTTTGATTGCTGCAAGGATTTGGAGTATACATATACATTTTCAAATTTTAATCCATTGGGATGTTCTAAAAGACTTATCATAACATTGGTTTTTCCACAACCGCTAGGACCTACAATCAGTCCTCTCTTGGACTCACCTCCAAAGAGAATACCATGTTTTGTGGGGGATTTTGAAATATTTTCATAGTTGGTAATAGGTAAACAAACTGATTGTTTTTCAACTCTCATTTTAAACACCTTGAAGGTACTGAGGGTATATATAGAAGGTCCGGTATATATAAATAGCACAATGGTAAAGCGTCATTACTTGAGATTACATCGAGGACAAGGTCTGGTAAACTCATTAATTGATAAACTTTCTTTTGAATTACATATTCCTTCGTATTCCTTTTGTGGACCGGGCACTAAACTAAAAGACCGTTTGCTAAGAGGTGATTCTGGAATAAACCACTTAGACGAAGCCTGTAAAAGTCACGATATTGCATATTCACAAAACAAAGATTTAGCTGCTAGACATATCGCTGATAGAGAGTTGGAAAATAAAGCTTGGGAGCGTGTTAAATCAAAAGACGCTAAATTATCTGAAAAAGCAGCTGCGTGGCTAGTTACCACTGCAATGAAAGCCAAACGTAAATTAGGAATGGGACTTAAACAAGGCAAAGGTTTGAGAAAAAAGAAACGAATAATTCGTGCTCCAAAAAAAGGAGGATTTCTTCCGTTTCTCCTCCCATTGCTGGGGGCTCTAGGAGCGGTGGGAGGTGGAGCAGCTGGCATTGCTAAAGCTGTAAACGATGCAAAAGCTAATCGTGAGCAACTTGCAGAACAACAAAGACATAATATGGCTATGGAACAAGCGACAAAGGGATCAGGGTTTTATTTGAGACCGTACAAAGGTTATGGTATGAAACAACAACGACAACGACGACCAAAAAACGGAAAAGGATTTTATTTAAAACCATATTCAAAAAACTCCCGTTAAAATTACCCCGTCATGCGATGACAAACATTGAACTTAAACAATATGCTAAAATTTTAAAAATACCTTACTTTCGAGGTGTGTTTATGCGAGATTCTCTTCCCAATAAAATTAAAACATTGGAAACTGGTATAGTTAATCATGACGTTGAAAGAGGACCTGGTACACACTGGACAGCTTATTCAAAACATGGTTCGAGAATTATTTACTTTGATAGTTATGGTAATTTGGCTCCTCCAGTTGAATTAGTGAAATATTTTAAAAGTAATGGAGATGTTACAATAAAATTTAACTATAGTTTAGTACAAAAATTTAATTCTGTTACTTGTGGACAGCACTGTTTAAAATTTTTATTTAGTCAATATAAATAAATTATTTAACTCATTAGCGTCTCAACCATCATGTCGTACACATTTACGCTAAGTGGTTGTTCATCAATTTTAAGCGACGATTTCAATCCACCGATATACCTTGATGAAAATTCAAGTTATGAGATAGGCGTCGCTAACCTTGACACCTTTAATACAATTTCAAATGTTGATGAAACTAATAATGTACTTGTATGGGGCGATCAAGATAAATTTAAATTTACAATTCCAGTAGGTGCATATGAAATTAATGAAATAATTAAAATTATTGAAAACGAAACTCTTAAAACGGGTATAATTACGCGTTTATGGGCAGATCCAAACACACAAAAAGTTACAATTAAAACTACAGATCGGATTAATTTTAACGTTGACAATTCTATTGGAAAATTGTTGGGGTTTTCGAGAGTTGCCCTTGAACCTAAAAAAGTTTATACTTCTTCAAAAAGGGTAAATATTTTAAAAGTAAACTCTATATGTATTGATTGTAATATTGCAGTTGGCTCATTTTTAAACGGTCAACCAGTTCATATAATTCATCAATTTTTTCCCCAAGTTCCAAATGGGTATAAAATAGTTGAACAACCGTTAACCATACTGTACTATCCAGTTAGCATTAAAACAATAAACAACATTACTGTGAAGGTAATTGATCAAGCCGGTAACTTGGTAAATTTTGGTAACGAAACTATTACTATTCGATTACATCTTAGAAAAATTGATTAAAATGGTATGGCAGTTTCATCGTTTCGAACATCCCTATAAAGAGAAAGATTATAAAAGGAAGATGCAAAACAAACGGATTAGTAAGATTCCGACCACCAAATTGATAACATTAGAAAATCGCAAATTTTTAAAATCTCTAGGATTTCAAGTTTTAGTATAATGGAAGTATTAAATGTTTTGGGTCAACCTTTTAGTGATACCACTATTAAGGATTATCAGTTTCATTCATATCAGCCATTTACTTCAGGAAATATAAACTATAACGATGAAATAAGGATTAGTTTACACGAGTTAGATATTTTCACATTGCCTTGTAACTCCTACATTTACATTGAAGGGAAAATGTTAACTGATCAAAATAAAGTTCCAACTAAATTTGAGTTTATCAATAATGGAATTGCATACTTGTTTAGGGAAATGAGATACGAATTAAACGGAGTAGTTATCGATTCCGTGCGAAATGTTGGTTTGGTATCAACTATAAAGAATTATTTATCTCTAAACGAAAATGAAAGCAAACTTTTACAAAACGGTGGTTGGTTTCCAAAAGGTGGAAAACTTCTAATGGATAATGGAGGTAATTTTAATGTATGCATACCATTGAAAATCTGGTCAGGGTTTTTTGAGGATTTTCGTAAAATTGTTATGAATATGAGACAAGAACTTGTTTTAATTAGAGAAAAGGATGATGTAGACGGAATTGTTGCTTCCGATGAATCTGAAAAACCGAAAATTCAAATTACTAAACTTTATTGGAATGTACCTCATGTAACTCCAAATATAAAGGAACAATTGCGACTAAACAAAATACTTCGAAGTAATTTAGAATTACCTATTAAATTTAGAAGTTGGGAGATAATTGAATATCCAGCTTTAAATGATTCAACACGTCATACATGGCCTGTAAAAACTACAACAAAATTGGAAAGTCCAAGACATATTGTAATAGCATTTCAAAATGATCGAAAAGGAAAGTTGTTGAAAGATATGAGTAAATTTGATCACTGCAGTTTATCTAATGTACGGGTATTTTTAAATTCTGAACGTTATCCTTATAATGATTTAAATTTAGATTTTGATGCTAATCGATTTGCAACACTGTATGAAATGTTTGCAAACTTTCAAGAATCCTACTATCATATTCAAACCAATCAACCTATATTTAATCCCGAGGAATTTAAAACTCTAGCTCCTATAGTTCATATTGATTGTTCACGTCAAAAGGAAATCATTCAAAGCGGATCGGTTGTTCTAAGAGTTGAATTTGAAACTACTAAAGCCGTTGGTAACAGCGTTTCGGCTTATTGTTTAATTTTACATGAAAAAGAATTTTCTTACAATCCGTTAACTAAAATTGTAAGACAAGTATAGTGTCACTATAGGTAACAGAATGAAAATGGTAATAGATGTTCAAGGTTTCAAAGTAGAAAACAATAAATTCGTGGTAAAAGAATTTGCTGCGTATAATGGAACGCAAATTTCTCATTATATTTTCAAACCACCATTTCCGTTTAGATTGCTGTCTTTTGATCTACAGCGACAAGCGAATTGGTTGACAAAAAACCATCACTTTATTGACTGGAATTGTGGATTTACACCTTTACATCAATTTGGAAATATTTTAAAAAAATTAACAACTGACGTCGATTGTGTATACGTTAAGGGTATGGAAAAGGCAAATTACATTAGAAAATTGGTAAAAGTTCCTGTTTGTGAATTTGATGAACAACCACATCTTGAATTCAGTCAACCGCTATGTTTTAATCATAAAAGTGATAAATGTTTTTGTGCTTTGTCAAATGTAACTTGGTTGTATAATAATTTTTTAATGCATGAATAAAAACTTGAGCAAAATTTAAATCTTTTATTTACCATCAATTACATATTACAATTTTTAGGTTCAAATCTCTTGCATAATTTGGATATCCTTAGTTTTTGAAATGTTCTAAACATTATTTGTTTTTCTTCATATTTTTTAATTTTTGCTTTTAACAATTTTATGTCTTTCATAAAGTCATCAAGTTTACTGACTATCTAAAGAAAAAAAACACAATAAAGGTTAAGAATTTATTTTTTGGAAATTTCATACATTATTTTCTATTTCAACTTCCTGTGTATTATCCATATGCTTTTCATCATCACCATCATCATCATCTTCACGCAGATAGTCTGGTAAACTATCCTTCAAATCATGGTAATATTCTAAATCCAACCTCTCTAAAATTGATATTAGACAACAGGCACACGTAATTATACCATTGATGAAATCATCGCAAGCTTTAACACCTTTCCGATATGTTGCAGCCAAATGTTTGCATTCCTCTTGAGAATATCTTCTCTCTCTTATCAATGCAAGTTGACCTTCATGTTCAAAATCATAATAAAAATTTTCATAAAAATCTTTTAAATGCTGAACAGCCATCTTCATGTTAAGCGACATTCTAAAATAATTATTTATTATTATCAAATATTTGTAAAACTAAGAAATAACTATTACCTTTTATCGGAAAGTTACACAGCACTGACTGACATAAACCAAAGATTGTTGGTTCATTTTATAGAAAAACACTGATTTACTGCGCATGTAACACTTAAGTTGTTTACCTCATTTATTTTTGTAAACATATCAGACAATTATTATTCCGAAATGCTATAATTCTTGAAAAAAAATATTGTATTCTTATATAAACCTCAGTTGTCGGATGCTAAAACTCATAGTGCATGTTTCTTAATTATGTCTTCAAGGTCAATTCATACCAATGGATATTTTATAATACATTTTAATTGCATCGACGAGTGAATAAACTTTACTTTGAGAAATCAAGTTTTTAATATAAAAAATGTCCTTGTTAAATGCGAATAAACTTAAGTCGTCTGTTGAGAAATCAAAAAAATCCAATACAAATTAATATAATTCTTTCTTGTTTCTCTCATACCGATGTATCAAGTTCAAAATCCGGTTTTAACTGACCTACCATAAAGCGCTCTTCCGCTCTTCCAAAATATCAAGCATTTACATTTCAACATTCACCACGGCTGGATCACATTTATTTTTTTAAAGGGTAATTATCTCTAAAATAATACAAATATATTTTGGGAAATACTCAATTCAATTAGAAAAGGTTCACTGACACTTTATTTCACTCGAATAATTATTTCCAAAGGTTCAATAAACTCAAAATCATTAAAACTAAAAAAAGTCATTTCCCAATCATTTTCCTCATAGGAAAATTATTTTAAACACACAATTCAATTGGAAAAGGTTCACTGACACTTTATTTCACTAAAATAATTTTTCCAAAGGTTCAATAACCTCAAAATCATCAAACTACAAAGTCATTTTCCTCAAGGGAAAACTCCAGGTTAACTCAAGGTCATGATCCAGTACTTGTGTTGTTACACTACTAAACGCAACTCATTTACTAGAGCTGAACCAGCTCCCAAGTACATTCGACGACAAATTTCTCACCCAACACTTCTTTTTTTTCATTTTTGTTTTTTGTTTTTGTACAATCTTATACGCGATTATAAAAGCTAGTGCCTGACGTGAATCCATTTTGAAGAATTCGACACTTGGACACTGCACAGTGTAGACTGTGTGTGTTAACTCTCAAGTCGACACGGAATTATCTTGGTCTCGAGACTAAATGTCACCAGCGAGTCTCAAGTCGACACGGAATTGTTTTGGTCCCGAGACTAAAAGTCACCAGCGAGTCTCCCATGCCTGTCTCGAGACCCAATTGATCTCAAATGGACATCATCCTGAGACATATCTCGAGATTTTCTCTCGAGATTTTGTCTCAAGTGGACACTTAGCATTAAGCAACACGAAGTTGATTCCAGTGGAGTAGTTATTTTATTTGTTTCTAAAAAAATATAAGATTTACTTTCTTATACAATTATGATTATATTAATAATATGTGACAAATTTGTTTTAAATTGTTGTTTCGCCAGTAGCCCTTTTAGCAACTTCATGAAAAAAAAACTTAAAATAAAATAAATAATTCCCAGTTTAAATGTTTCTTAATAAAAGAACACGAAAAAATAAATAATAAGTCTAATATAACAATAACAAATGTTCTTCTCTAAAAGAACAAAACAAAATACATACTCTTAAAAAAATTCTTAGTATTTAAAAAAATATAATAATAATTCTAATAATAGAATGACTAGACAGTTGTTCTCCAGCTAATCGTCAGCTGTAAGGTACCAAAATTTGTTCTACTTCCATATCCAATGTCCAAAATTTTTTCCCCACCGTTTCGGTTTGCTTAATGCAGTTCTTTCATATGTCCGCTGTAACACGATGAATTGCTTTTTCACATACTTTTTTTAATCAGCTATTTTAAATATTGTGTAGTGTCGATTGACCTCGTTCTTAACTTGCTCCCAAATTAACTCTATGGGATTTAATTCGAGTGATAAGGAGGTAATCTTAGGACAGAAAATCCTCGCTTTTTGGTCATTTCATCGACTATTTTTTTCTGGTAGTTCTTTTTATGCTTTCTTACCATAGCGAAAAGTTTTCTTTCCAACATTGTATCGTCGCTCGAAATATTTTTGGATTTTAACCAAGCGACGATATATCCTTTTCTCCCAGTCGTACTTGGAATCTTCTCCATTTTCCGATGATACGATACGTTGTCCATAAATACATATTATCGATCCAGGTTCCGAAAGTGGTAAAGCAGTTTGGAACCAATCTTCAAAAACGTTTGCATATCCTTGTGGTAATTACCAGTTTTACACAACAACAAATCCTGTATCATTGCCGATATGTGTTATTGGTTGGTGATTTCAAACCTGTTTATAAATTTTTCAGGATTACTTGGTGACGGTTTACGACATTTAAGTCTTGCAAAAGGTTTAAGACAGTATGTCCTTCGTTTAGCCTACTCTCATCTAAATAATATATTTTCTTTTATTTGCTTCGAAAGCTATCGATTTTTCTTAAATATCGTCTTCTTCACAAACCGATTTCGTCCATTCTATTAGTGCACTATTTCAACTACGTTTGGTATATTTAATGTAAAATGTGACTTTAAAATTTTCTACTGATGTTCGGTAAGTCTTCGTCCTTATTATTTGCCTTTGTAGTTTCTTTAAGGTAGGAATTTCGTTTTTAAAATCAAACGAATGTACTTTCGGCAAATAATATATTTTGTTGTCTCGTTAAATTCATTTTTTTTTCCTACCCAGTATTAATGTTGGTTTGTTTAACCACATTTTCCTCTTGTTCCTTTAAAATTCTAAATATTAAAGCGCGCGCGATATTTTTGTCAATTCTGTGTAAAATTCAACTGAATCATTAACAGTCCAAGTTCAAAATTTGGCGCAAATTCCTTTATAATTTTTTTTAACAATTATACAAACCTTTTCTGATATTAATAATACCTTTTCGGTGTTTGAGTTACTACAATAGGGAACTTCGGAATCCATTAAACACATATATTTATAACCTCCACTCGGCTGGTGAGCAACTGATTCTGATCGTGCAATGCTGCCACATTTAACTGAAATATTTATTTCAATATTTAAATGGAAAGTTTTTATTTAATTTTTTTTTAAGAAAAAAAAATTCAATTTGTCAACATTGTATATCCAACCACCACTGAAGTCAGTCTCAACTAATTCGGCTTTCGACTATTTTATTGTTTCAAAAATTCTTTACATCTTAAATTCAACTTTAATTTATATTTTACATTCTCCCACAATAACATTTGATCTTACTTACTTAATGACATTTTTTCTAAAATAACGTTCATAATAACTAAAAAATCAAAATAAAATTGTCATCTTCCTCATATTAACCTGTCTCCATAGTCGTCTCTTAGTACTTTGCCTATTTGAAATATTAAATATTTAATTTAAATATTAGAGTCACTAATACGATAACTTTATATATACATTATATACAAATATAAAAGAATTGCTTGTTGAATATATTAGATAAAGACAGTTTTGACTGTTTCTTGGTCTATGGTGTACACCAGTTGGTCCACGCTTCATTGACGGAAACATAGACACAGAAACACCTTGGGATTGCGCTTAAACATCCTCAAACAATCTCTAAAATGGTTTTACGATTGCTTGGAGTAAGCAAACGAAGTCCCATAGCGCTGACAGCTTTCTCATGGTTAAAATTGCATGCTGGATATGATTCAGTTTCATTAAATCGAATAAAAAATAAAATTTTATCCTGGTCGACATAAAGGGTGGCTTAACTTGACCTTTTTTAAAAAAGGATTAATGCAGGTACTCGTGGTCCAACTCACCGGTCCCCAAATAAATTTAAATCCTTAATACTCAATACGAGTAAACTTAATTGTTCCTGGCAGAGTTCGGACTCTTCTCTAATCCCTTAAGTCTTAAAAATCAGGTAAAATTTTTATTTGTGGTAGAAATCGAATGCGCCTAATACAATACTCGTTACTGAATATTATTATTAATATTATTAATATAAATCTATCTCTTTTCATGTACTGAATGTTTAAACGGTACTCAAAGTACTTATAGTTATGACTAATAACATGTGGTATAAAATTCATCTTTGTTTTTCGTTCTCTTTCTTACTCACGCCATTGCGTATGTAATGATTTTTACGATTTAATCCCATACAAATTTTTACCGTCAAGCGAACGAATAATAGTATAACTTTAAAATGGTTTTAGTTATCTGTAATTGTATTGTATTTTTGTCACTACCAATCAATTTCTTTGTGCCTATATAGTCAGTTTACGATAAAATTTTTCAGTTAAAACTAATTTTATCTTATTATAAAGGAATTTGCTTTCAATTTTCCAATTTATTTGTTCATTACATTTTCACATAGCTATCCCGCATCATCGTTTACAAAGCCTAGCCGAAACGAAGGTAAAAAGCTTTTTACAATAATGAGATTTTGATGTCATCTATCATCAAGCTTGTTTTATTTCAACTCAAACCGATTGTTTTTTAATATCACTCATATTAAAGATAAATTAAGTGAATTTATTTTTGTTTTCGCGAAACTGCTAACAGCTACAAGAGTAAAATATTTTGCTAGATAAACCGAAAAGCGAGAAAGTCATTTTTAAGTACTTTTATGTAAGCTCTATTCTTTCTTATCTGTGTTGTTCTTTTGAAGCAAGAATTTGTGATGTTAGTGTGTAAAAATGTACATACATTACCCTAATTAAGGTTATTATTTACCTAAGAAGTGTTTTAAAAGACTAAAGTTTTGTATCATTTACATTGCCTATATACTTTTATTTTGACTTAACCGTTCAACGATCAAAAAACGAATTGCATGCTTTACAAATAGAAACTTGCTGTAGCTTTTTAGGTTTTTTTTATATCGGTACTTTTTTTGGTCCTGATCTTTTCCTATTCAAAATGGATTAGATACAAAAATTGTGTGAGGACTTCGATAGCCAATGCTTCTGCAAATTAAAGTGTGGAAAATTGTTTTTAAATCATTCTTGGTTTAGATGATATTTGTTAAATGGTTCGTAGTATTTTTTTTAAACAAACATGTGTATGTATATGTATATCCATAGTGGGCGTCCGAAATCTATGGGTTAATAAATAACATTGATCTTAACAGCAGACTTAATAGAAACGTTTGGTGAGCTTTCATTGGCTATCCAACCTATTACTTATGATAAAAAAATATTTTGGGAGGGTATACAAAGACTCGTATGTGTGTTTTACTAAATAAATACTATCATTTTGTTAGAAACTGTGTAATTTTTCGGTTAAAGAGTCTTTGAAGTCACCCCTTACCTGGACCCAGTGGGCGGTCCCTAAATGACCTACCCTAACAGACCCTTACAGCAAGTGAAGATAGAAAAAAACCTTAAATGCCACAAAAATGCGTAAAAGTACCTTTAGACCTTGTATCTAACAGGACTTGTCTACAAATATTAATAGTAATAAATATACACCCCTTACCAACATACAATCAATAAATAAATAAAAATACCTGCAGCAAATGTATATAATAAGACCTCATCTTTGGGCCGATTCTTGTCCTTCTATAACAAAAACCACAAATGCTTTTGAGTCCTTTCATTCCGTCTTTAATAGTTCCTTTTACACAACTCATCCCTCAATTTATGTATTTATTGAAACCCTTAAAAAATTTCAAGCTTAAAAATAAAAGCTACCACAAAAGATGCTTTTGTAAAAACCAAATTAAAGACAATTAGGGAATTGTATAATAATTTAAAAAATGGTACTTTCTCAAAAATTCATTTTATAAAGTGTATTTCGTATTTAGGGTTGCCACAACAATTTAAGGATTGATATATATATATATATATATATATATATATATATATATATATATATATATATATATATGTATATATATATATATATATATATATATATATATATATATATATATATATATATATTTTTATATTACATGTGTCTATCTATAATAATTAATATTTTGAATTATAAAGTATTTTTATTATATTTTCCTTGTTATACCTCATATTAATACTCATTCATTCAAATACAATTATTACATAAAAACAGGCAAATTTTAGTGGCACAAATAGGTATATCTGCCCGGACTTGTCAATGCAAAAAAAGTGATTAGTTCACTAGCGGGTGAAAATATTGTGGCATTTAAGGTTCTTTTTTACTTTGTTTTTTTCTTTTTGTATGTTGGTGATGGTACTATTAATAGTATTAATATTTATGGACAAGACCTGTTAGATACAGGCGCTAGAGGTATGTTATATTTAGTGTTGTTCTCTTCTTATTGTAATGTAGAATATTTTGGTGTCTTATTTGTAAACTTCAAAAGTCCTGTTAGATGTATGTATGTAGTGAGGGGTAACAGATACACCTGCGACCTATAAGATCTATTGTGTCCCACTTTTCTTGCTATATTTCTGATGATTTCTCAAACTTATAGCAGCTCTTCTAGTCCTATCTTCCTTAGAAAGTTTAGGATATCATTGGGTTTTAAATAAGGTAATTCTTCCCTTTCTATTCTTTCCTGTTAGATACAGGCGGTAGAGTTATTTTATGTTATATTGAGTGTTGTTCCTTTCTCAGTGTAATGTAGAATATTTTGGTGTCTTTCCTGTAAACTTCAATATTTTGCGTAAGTATTATATTAAATGGCTAAAAGCAGAAAAAAATTACCTGTAAAATTGTTGGATTTATTTACTTCTATTTATAAAAATTTAAATACGTATATTTTTTAAACTTTAACAATAGATGTTGTGAGGGTCTCTTAGGGTCGGTCATTTAGTGTCCACCCGCTGGGCCCAGGTAAGGGATGACTTCAAAGACTCTTTTACCAATTTTTCTTATTACAATGGGCAACAAGTTTTTCGCTCTTCAAAAAAAATTTTTTTTTCTTGTATTGTGTCCTGAATAAACCAAGTAATGCTTTACTTAAAGTTTATTTTTAAATACGCATCAAATAATTCGTTTTTTTTTGGTAACTTTGATTTTAACTGCGACGATATGGACTAGAGCCGAATAATAGCCTGTACCTGTAGACAACACAACTAATACCGGAAACATATCTGTGGCCAAGCAGTTAAATGTGTAGGTATTGAACTGATGTGTAGCAGAAAGGCTGAAATAGTGCGTAACGCCGCAGGAATCAGCAATATGTCATTACAGGATTTCTGACGATAGATGTACCTGTCAAGAGACATTTTTAAACAATAAGATTACTGAATGAATACCCAACCTGCAGATTATGCGACAAGTAACCTGAAACGGTTAAACAATTACCGTACCGTAAATTTCTAAAAAAATTAAAATGCCTTTACAAATATATAGTACCTGACCGTTAGACCTGTACAAACTAGTAGAGGTTACCAAGATCCTGGAATGGGTGACATAAACCAATGGAAGAAGTAAAATAAGTTCAACTAGGCTGCAGTACGACCGGTGACTATATGTCAGACGGCTTTTATCTTAAAAAAAGTTTGGTTTAACAGATGTGAAGTTGATAAAAAATTTTTTGGCGAAAATCACATTTGAGTGTTTTATTTATAAAGTAAAGAATTTGTTCATAAAATAGTAACAAAAAAAAAGAAAATTAGATTTAATGATTGTCATATTTATACCAATTTGAGTATAAATTGGTATTTTAATCGTAACTAACAGTTAACTTTTTTTTCAGGTTTTGTTGGGTGGTGGTCGACGACACTGGTTGCCAAAGGTAGCCCATGATCCGGAGCTAACTAAAGAAGAAGGTAGACGTTTGGATGGTCGTAATCTTATTGATGACTGGGCAAGAGATAAAAAGAAACGTTCCTTAAAGTCGCAATATGTTTGGAATAAAGGGCAGCTTGATCAAATCGATCCTAGTCAAGTAGATTACTTATTAGGTAAGTAAAGTTCTTCTGGTAACAAAAAATAATTTATTTCTATAAATTAGTTGTAGATTTATAATAAACAGTTTTTTAATATCTAACGTAAAATTTAGTATTTCTAAATTGGTATAAGTTTTTGGTTTACCTATGATTAGTTTATTTTATAATTTTTTTTTTTTCGTAACTAAGTTAAAAGGCAATTGAACACAAACCAATATAAAAGTAAATTATGTTAAATAAGCCAATTTCCAAACTAAAACAAACATTCCAAACGTTTCAACGCAAACGGCCTACTGTTATCTTAGCAAGCATCAAGAAAATTCCTGGAAATCATTGTAATTCAGAATTCTCCAAGTAACCAAGAAATTTCCTTAGAATTTAAATTAAATATCGTTTCAATCCGTTTCACATGGACTAAGTTAGAATGTATACAAATTTTATTACTACATTTTCTCATTAAATGTAGAATCGGCTGTTTAAAACATAAAGTTACGTTAAAATTGGGATTTAAAATAGGATAAAAATCAAGTTTCAACATACAATGTATTAAAATTTAGTTTATTTTCCTTCCGAATTTGTTAAAGCCCGTAACGAACTAGTGAGTTTTATTTTAATATTCATTTAACTAATTTGTAACTTTCTTGATGATAGTTTAAATTTTCTACGTATTTGTCAGCCAGTATTTATCTGTCTGTTTCAGGCTTTTCTCTGGTGTTCTATTCAATGTGACCTAAAACCATTATTATACTTCTTGCCTCGTTGTTGTTTAACTTGAAAAACTTTTTGTTAACTTTCTTTTAAATCCACAATCTGCCTCTTCTATTAGTTGGAATATTAGTATTTTTTCATACCCTAAATCAATTTTCGATTTCTATAATTACAATTCTTCGTTTTTATTTTTATGTCGTAGTTTGACCTGGGTCCTAGGGCTACATCGAAAAATCGAATTGTGAATTTAGTTAAAACACATTTCTTACCACATAATTACTACAACGGTACATAGCTTACAGAATTCTTCTATGAAAACATAAGTTATGTGGTAAACACTTTCAGAATAACAAAAATGAAACGTAAAAGTCATAGATTACGGTAGGAAAAATACCTTTTAGAGAATCAAAAATGTAATTGTGCTGAAGTGGAAGAATATGCGCAATCTGTTTATGACAATGTCCTTGTATGAATCCAAAGCTGTAAAAGATACCGATAAAGTGGGAAAAGAGTGCCTACTGTGGTACGAAAACATTTTTGTTTGTAAGGACTATAAAAAACCCTTATTTTTGAAAATATCCTGAAATTATTTTATTTAACGTTTTATTAATTGTTTTTGTTTCTCATGACTTTTCACTTTTTTCATTGTCCTTTAAGTCTTTTGTATATAAGAGTCCTTTTTTTGTTTGTATTTTGAAATAATTATTTTTTTATCATTCACGTATAACAAAAATAGTTTCGGTTGTGTTATAGGTACACATGTAACTTATAAATATATTAATTATAAATAAAAAGGTTTTCTATCAAATATTGATTATAATCGCTACCTAATCTAAAATGTCGAAACAACACTTCCTTGGTAGCCAACATTTTTCTAGTGAAAGTTGGTGTTATTTTGTTTTAAGTCTTAAGAAGCTTTTGCCTGATTTCTTAAACTGGTCACGGTCAAAATCGATTAATTTCAAAACGGTCAAACGAATTTTGGTGTGTCAAGTACCTATCGTTATAAAGGGTATCAGATATAGGGTAGGTAATACTGTAATAAGAACTGTCAAAAGATGGCTTTGTCATAATGGTCTTTTTAATACTTAATTCCACGCTGTCTGTTTACAATGATACGTTACACGCTGAAACCCGTATAGACGCTATCGTTCTTTTGACTCTTGTTACCACTTTACTCCGCAACCCATTTAATACCATACGTCACACATCAGATTCTGCATAACCGTTTGCGAGATAAAGCCCCAACGCCCATCTGTCACTCTTAATATGTTTTTTGGCACTTTTTACAACTTAATAATACAGCCTTTTTACAAAGGTATGTCGCAACTAAAATGTGTTTGGCTCATTAAGAAATGCAGCTCTAAAGCCCTTTGGACGCTTTTAATTCGGTTCTTCTGATACTGATTACCACTTTACTCGAAACCCCTTTACAACTACTTTTAATGAACTTCTATTTAGCTGTGTATTGGAGACAGCTTTTGGCGTTATATGAACTGCTTTTTTAACACTTGTTACCAATCTACACTACAACTCCTTTAGTTAAGCAGGCACGTCAGACCCTGAGGTTTGTTTGGCTATTTAAATGATATAGCTCAAATGCCCTTGAAATTCTGTTTAGCTGTTTACGAAATAGAGACTTAATGCCTTTTTGGTCCTATCAATACGAACTTTTTGATATTTCATTACACCTTTTGGTTTTTCTGATCATATGTTAAATACTATTTAGCCGTTTACGAAATATTCCCATTGAGTGCTTTCCATACGGCCTTTTTTTAAAAGTACTTTACAACGATACGTTACACGCTGAAACTTGTTTGCCCCTTTACGAGATGTAACACTTTTTATCACTTTACTGCGTAACTGCTTTACAATGATAAGTCAATTATGGAATTCTGTTTATCCCTTTACGAGTAGTGTTGCCCAAATTCAGTCTTGGTCTTGTTCTTGCGTTTTTGGAAGACCAAGACCAAGAACAAGACCGCGTATTTTTAGCAAGACCAAGACCAAGACTGACCGTGCAAGACTTGAGCAAGAACAAGACATAGCCTGCAAGACTCTTGCGTCTTGCAGCTAGGACTTAGCGCTATTTCACGGAGTAGTTAGGTGTAACAGTTCGGTGTACAGGTACATGGTGTAAAATCAGCTCAGTTGTTTGAAGATCACCAGCTGTTTTCATGTTGCTGAAGGGACTCGAGTAACTCGGGTAAGACATGTAAAAAAACAAATTGGAATGTGTAAGTAACTGTTTCTTAATTATAAGATATTATTATTAAGAAACAGTTACTTCCATGAAAAACGACATATAGGTCAGTTGATTTTTCAAATTTCTTATCAAATCTTCAGTAATTTATTAATCTGCTTGATCTTTACTATGGCTATGTTAATTCAAGCTCACAATGTTCCAATTCTAATACGTTTTTCTAAGATTTAAAATAAACTTTAATAAATAGTAATAGACTAATAGGTAATTGCAAGACTTGCAAGACTCTTGCTGCAAGACCAAGACCAAGACTGGGAGCGCAAGACCAAGACCAAGACCAATACCAGGTGTATTGGCGCAAGACCAAGACCAAGCCTGGCTAAGTCTCGTCTTGTTCTTGCATTTGGGCAACACTATTTACGAGATACACTGCCCTAATTCTAACTTTTACTGTAACGTTTTGATATCTTATTACACCTTTTTTTTTCTTTTTTACAAGAATACATGATATGTTAAATTATGTTAGACCATTTAAGAGATACTATGCCTTTTTGACGATTTTCAAATGGTTTATTTGTTATTATTTACCAGAAAACACCGCATTCCCTTCACTAACAATATGCAATACGTCAAAATCAGTTTAGCCCTTTTGGCAGTTCTTATTACGGTCGAGTAACTTCTACTCTTGTGCCCTGCTTTATGTGCTTGAGAAAGATATGTCACACACTGAAATTCGTTTAACCGTTTTAAAATTAACCGATTCACAGGAACTGTTCAGATCAATAAATAAGCAAGAAGTTTTATATAACATTAGTTTTATTAATTTCAATAATTTTAAAGTATATTTAAAATTTTTCGTGTTGCTGATACAATGAAATGTCTTTTTCAAGTTTACAAGACGCAATATTAGCTGGTAATTAAAATTAATTGGTTAAATTCTATAAATCCTGCATAAACACTAATATAGTAGGTAAGTTCTGTCAAAAAAATTCGAAAAGAGGTTGACCTTAAAGGCCATCCTTGCAACTTCCCGCTAGTTTTAACTGCAAAGCTATAGTAACGTGACGTATTTTGACGTTTTTGACTTTTTTTGAAATGTTTAAAAAGCCATAACTTTTTAACGCCTAATTCGATTTTGATGTTCAAGATGGCATTCGACGCAGTTTTTTAAGACCTAAAGACGTTACCAAAAGTGCAATATCGGTTAGTCAAAAAATCTCTAAGTTACTGGAAAAAATAAAACACTTTTTTTGAAATTTTTCGACAACGATATCTCACGAACGAATCAACCGATTTTAATTTGCAAAACGGCATTCGACGTGGCTTTTTAAGATTGAGAGCTGATTAGGTTATAAAATTAATCAATGCAATAGCCAAAAAGATATGCCCAAAAAACATCATTTTTACCAATTGTTTTTTTCGGTTATTTTGAAATTTCTCGAAATCTACCAGCTTGAATCGGTTCAAACTTACAGGGAATCTAAGCTAGATGGAACTCTTTGAAATGCTTTTTATTTCATTCCGATCGGTCAAGCCGTTCAAAAGTTATAAGAGGTTTACATACATCCACACACACATCCACACGTACATACAGACATACAGACACCCTCGTAAAAATAGTCAGGGGATGTTCCTAAGACCTCAAAACGTTGAGATCCGATGAAAACTTGATTTTCGAAAAACGGGGTGAAACCAATAACTTCCCGATTTAAAAAAAAAATTAATTTTTTTTAGTGGGAAGTTAAAAATATATTCTTTACAATTACACTAAAAATCATTGACAAGAAACTGAAAAAAAATTATTAATCAGATTTAATTATAATTAATAACCTTTTTTTAAATTTTGCAGTTAATTACATCAAAAATATCTCATATAAAAGCCTAAAGGCAAATTCGCTTAAATCTTCAGTTGTGAATATTGAGCTCGTAAAAAATTGACTCTGGTAATACGTATAACCACAAACATTATCAAATTCCTCGCATCTCCAGCTATGTTTGGTACAATTTTCCACTAATCCGTTTGCAAATGTTTGTCCGCAGGGTTATTTTCCTACTCCCACATGGACTTCGAAGCCGACAGGGACCCCGGGCCCGGAGGAGACCCTTCACTGGCTGATATGACACGCTCGGCTCTTTCCATATTATTAAAAAACCCCAAGGGATTTTTTTTGGTCGTTGAAGGTGAGTATTTTGATTAATCCATTTTAGTATGTATAAGAGGCTTTATACGTTCAATTTTTTTTTTGGCAAATATTTTTATTTCATTTTAAAATTTTATTATTTAGTCTTTATAGATGTTTTTACTGTAATTAAAGCCACTTTGTAAGACCAATACAAATTAAAACTGATTGTTTTATTTAATTTAAATCAACTTAATCCACAAAAACAAAAATAACTAACTGTAATTAACTAAAAAAGTAATTTACGAAACAATCTATTTCACAACGAATTGGGAATAACGTCGTAGCTAAGTTTGCAATCTTCCCTCGGGTCAGTTAAAGGAATGGAATTGGGGATGCAATTATTCACAAACTTGTCTTCAATTTTGATGCACCGGCACTAACTTAACCCTAAGGGTTATTTAATTGTGTGTGATGTTGACCTTCCTAGTTTCATTTAAGGGTTACTGAAACATCTTAGGTGTACTTCTAGCACGAAAGGAGTAATAATTATATTTTAATGAGTTTGTTAACATTTTTTGTAAAAAGTGTCAGACAAAAGTTATTATTTTAGTGTTGAGATACAGGTATCTGCAGCAATAAAATTTTTCTTCCATTACAAAAACGCAAAATGTGAAAACATAATGTAATTTTAATGATAATTGAAAAGCAGTCAGCATGTTGCTGGGTCTACAAAAATTGATAGAGTAAAAGCAGCTCAAGAAATTAAAAAAATGTGCTTATTGCGATTGCAACTGTATGAATTAAGGAAGATGTTAAATTTTAAGACAATTATAAAAATAATTTAAAGACTACATCAATAAAAGCCCACAGGCATATTATATATACCGATTTAATTTTTTTGAGTGCATTGATAGAGATATAAACAATAGTTACTGCTATATTTTTTGCAGCATTCTCTGATTGGTGGATAGTTGGAACAGGCGCATCACTCTTAGAGGGATATCATGTGTTTTAATTTCATCTCTTTAATTAGGTATCTCATGCTTAAGGGCGTTCTATATTTCACAAAAATTAAGGGATCTTGTTGGAAATTTCGTATAACGTTTTGTGTACCTACTACTTTTGAACTGTCTGATTTTATTCAAATTTTTTTATCGCACCATTTTAAAAATATAAATGTTCAAATTTCGTGTCTTATATACAGTTTCCTAAGGAATAATAAGATTCAAATAACATTATTCTCCGAATAAAATTAATTTCTAAGATTTAACGAAAATTTAATATGTAGTAAAGAAATAAATAACGATTAATTTTATATATTAATGATTTAAATCGGACATGAAGATTTAAAAATATATAAAAATGTTTATCTACTCTACCTCATATTATGTATCAATTTTTATGAAAACTGTCATTATAGACAGCAGTGCTTGAAGGATTGAAAGTGTGCGTGAAGTAACAATGTATTTTAAATGGGATTTACTATTTCGCACTGTTTTTGACACACCTTCGTATAATCAAATATCCTTAGCATTCGCGTTGCCATGGTGTTGCTATGAGAGCATTAGTTTTGTTACTATCTTGTAAATGAATTGAAAATAAATTGCTTTCTTGTAATTATTTTTTATTTGATTATCGTAAATAAAGTATTGTATGAAACTGTGCGTGAAGTGCTTTTTGCGCACTTACGCGATATATAGCACTCGCTTCGCTCGTGCTCTAAACATCGCGTGCGTGCGCAAAAAGCATACTTCACGAACTGTTTCATAAATACCTATTTTGATTTTACTTCATTTTGATCATACGAACTGCTTTTAAAAGTACAATTGTGGCAACGTCGCGATCACTTGAAAAACGAGCTAAGCGGCCAAGCAGAAGCAGATGTTTATACATCAACATTACATTTAAATAACCTGTACTTAAAATAGCAAGCTTAAGCTGCATTTTAAATACGTTAAATAGATTCGTCAAAGGGATAAATAAATTATTCTTTAAATTACTATAAAAATCACTTTAGATGTCTAGTTGATAAATAATAATACCTATGTATGTTACAGAATACAAAATAAAACATTAATAGTTATTTATGCAACTAGTGCGTAAAGTGACGAATGTGAATGTTGTCGCATGAGCCGCAGGCGAATGCGACAATCACATGAGTCAAAAAAGGAACATTTACGCACGAGTTGCATACAATATTTTTTCTACAACCGAATTTCTTTACAAGAAATACAAGTATAGGACTGATTTTATTTTACGCACTACTGCAAAAAAAATATTATATTTAAAACATATTTTAGATAACAAAATATTTATTTTCTAAATTAATCTTACCTATAATACCGGTACATAGAAACGCGAAATGCTTGAATTATAAATTAATTGAAATGTCAATCAGTCAGACCCTACGTATATTTAAATAAAAATACTTAGGTACCCTTATTCATGAACTGATATTTCTGTCATATTAAAAATCAAATTAAAAATTACTGAATATAATATCTAGTTTTGTATGTATTAAACTGCAATAATTTAACAATTAAATATATTTACACAAATTTACACAATTAAATAATAAAAAAAAAGTTTCCTTACCCGGAATTGAACCCGAGTCAGCTGGGTAGAAGCCAGACACATTACGTTCTCGGCCAATAACACACTTAAAAAACTTTGCATAATCTTATAAAAGACGGTGCTTATTTTACTTTTTTTTACTAGTTAAAAAAAAACTTTTTTTTTCACTAGTGAAAAAAAGTTAAACTTTACGAACCTTAAACCGTGCGTAAAGATAATACTTTACGCACGGTTGTAGAAAAAATAACGTTTTCTAGCGAAGTAGAATGTGACGTTGCCAAACTTATTTTATATATTTTAATATAAGATGTAAAAAAGTTTTTAATAAAATAAAGAATATTTAATGGTCTTATAAGTTTAGAAATCTATTTTAACGATATTTTCATTAGAATATATGAATAATTCTTCCTTATTAACTGTTTTTAATGCTATGTCAGTTTTTTCTAGCAAGTGCATATTCGAGGAAAAAAGCAATACAATTTTTAAAAATGTGATCAGAAGAATCGTTATATTGCACTTAAAATTGAAGCAAGGAAAATACCTTTATCAGCAAAAATTTAAATATATTCCAGTTCTATGAGCAAAATTAGTACTAGATTGTAAAAACTGTGTAACTTATAAAATTTAAAGCGAACTTTCTATGGAAGAAATTTGAAAAAAAATTAATTGAAAAAGTAAAAATTATAAAACAGAACAAACAAAGATAAATATATCTTGAACATAAAGCAATTAATCGGAATAAATGGAAACAAAAAGAGAAAAACCTAAATAGTAGCCTGAAAGTCTTTATAGCCACCTTCAAGAGAAATTTTAAACAGATAATAAGATGAAAAGAGAAAATATGAAAATGTTTAAGAATGTCGTGAATGCTGATGTTAGGAATTCTGGAGAAAGTTGGACAATTTTTTTTATCTAAAAGCAGTGTCTCTTTACCCATTGTTTCACTTTATTTAAAAGAATGTTTTTATATATACTTTTTTCAAGACAAATTAAAAAAGAGATTTCCAAGCATTAAAGGCGTCATGGAAGGCATTATCCGGACTAGCTTTGAGACTCGCGGTGCATGCTGCTTGGAGCTTGGATCCCCTCTGTCGTCTCAAAATGCTTGCCATTCAAAGGCCTTTTCAGGCGAGGAAACAAAAAAAGGGCCGAGGGGGGGAACATCTGGGCTGTAGGGTGGCTGAGGAAGCGTTGGGATGCCAGCTTTCGTCAGGTAGCTGTTCACAAGAAGGGCGGGAAGCCAGGGAACTGTCTTGGTGAAACTTCAAGTCGGCTGCGATGTCTTGTCGGAACCGATTGGCCCTTCGTTTGAGTCTCTTGAGCACTTCCACGGAAAACTTAGCGTTGACGTTTTGTCCAGAAAAAACAAATTCATGGTGGAAAATGCCTATAATGTCCAAAAAGACAATGAGCATCGTTTTCACTTTGGAGTTGCTCATTCTTCCCTTTTGTGGGCGGCGAGGAGACGCCTGTGTGTGCTACTGGGAAGATTTTCTCTTTGCCTCGGGATTATACTCAAATATCCACGACTCGTCACCTGTGATTACGTTATTCAAAAAATAAGGGTCACTTTCACACATGATTAAATTGTCAGTAAGCACTTTTGGGACCATTTTCTTGCACACCTTCAAATGCTTCGTCAAAATTTCATGATCCACAGATTTTGGTAAATTTAACATCTAAGCAATTAAACGAATACTTAGTCGACTGCTTGGGTTCAAAACTTTGCGCACACGAGTCACATTGTCAAAGTTTGTTGAAGTCGAAGATCTTCCACCACGGTCTTCATCGGCGACCTCCTCCCGGCCTTCCAAAAAGGCCTAGTGCCAACGAAACACAACACTTCTTGCTAAAACAACATCTAGGTAAACCTGCCTAATCATAACAAACGTCTCTGTCGCAGATTTACCGAGTTTTACACATAATTTTATACTGCAGTTTTGGCTTGCACCACTTACAGAAACACGTCACGCTAAAATGCCCGTCATGAATTTTCAGGTGCTCGGAGACAAACAAGCAGCTCGTTCGTTATCTAGGAACGCCCTCTACCAAATCTAGTCGAAGCGCGCATGCTCCGAAGTACAGTTGCGGCGAAAGAAAATCAGTCCTATTACTTTCCGGACAAACCGTGTACTACTTCTAATATATTATTTATGTCTAGTGGTGTGCCAAAAATAATTTATTTTATTCTTTTAATTTGGAAAGTCATTTTAAAACAAATACAAAAAGATTCAATTTTTCATTCATCTGCCACGCGCCACTGTAGACTTAATCTTAGAACACTTAAACGTATCTAAACGTGATTGGTGGTCACGTGTTTAAACGTGATTGGTCTTGTGATCTTCCACTCGTCTGTCTTAAAATTAATACGTAGTTGCTTTAATTAATTGCCAGTAAAAGTCAAATGGAAATTTCATTACGTTTTTTTTATTTATAATAACATATAATAACATTCTTTTATAGCCCTGATACAATCGTAAAAATGTTTGGCATATTGTTATTTTGGAAATACAATATTTTTAATGGGAGCTATTAAATTGCATAACGACTACGGGGGTTCTAAAATCCTACCTTTAAATTGCACCACGAAAATTGGGATATAGGATTAGGAACCCCCGCAGATAATATTGCACTCTTTTTCTATTTAATAATATAAACTTACCTTTTAAGTCCACCCTATTTAAATTAAGTATACTTTGGAGTTGTAAATATATGTATAGGTAGGTATATTAAAAAATATATAATTAAAATATTAATTAAAAAATAAAAATATAAACATTTACATAAAGTTTATAATATACAGATATACAAAAAGATATAGAAACTTAAGAGTAAAAAAATAAAATAAAATTTATTTTTACATTCATACAGTATTTGAAGCGTTGTAGGTACCTACTTACCAAAATCCATGGTTAATTTCAGCGGTGGACAACAATCAAATGAATTAAAATTTCAAATATTTTGACTGTTTAATCACTTTTAAAAGAATAAAAACAAGTTCAACTAAATTCAATGATTAATTTTAGCCGTGGACAATAGTCAAAAGAATTTAAATTTCAGATATTTTCACTATTTATTCACTTTTAAAATAAAATCCTAAGTTTTCCTTGGGTTAATCCTACTCTAAAGAGGCAGCTACCTGCCGACCCCCTGTAGTGGTTAGTGGTGCTATTTAAGTGTCTGCTTAATCCCTTATTTTCACGTTTTGTATAATATAAGAAATTGGTGGTGCAATTTAAAGACACCGTTTTTAATTTACTCTATAGGTAACCGTCGATCAGAATTCTACCACAAATAATTTAAGAAAAATTTTACTTTAACAATTTATAAAATTATAGAACACTTTAATCTGATTTTGGTTTATAATAACTAAATCAAAATTATATTTGAAAAATTATATTTGAACAAAATATCCAATAATATACAAACTATCTATCCATTTAAATTCGGTTTGTGTATTTTAGATTAATTTGCATTTGTGTGCGACGATGTTCCAAGTTTGGAGTGTTAGATTATTAAATGTTAATTCTCGACCTCAATATTGGTATTCAATTTACATTGAGTCGTCTAGAATGGTAATATAATGTAATGATGGTGATTGATATGCGATGTTAAATTGTACTTGGTACGTGGTAAATTATACTGATATCATCGAAAATGTTGTTTACTAATAAACGAATGTCCTGAAACTTTTGGTACAAAATTCATTGGCTTTAATTTCAACAGAAACAAAAAAAAAGTTGACGTTAGAAATAAAAGGTTTTTTACTTTGTTTACTTTCATTTAAGATATTTTTAGTTTTAAGATGTCGTACAAATTGGAAAATATTGGTTGGACTGGTACCCTAAGTTAAAATCGGTCCAATGTTTTAAAATAAAAACATTTTATGCAAAAACATTTATACAACACTAGCGGAGTGTATATCGTGTCTGAATATCGCAAGGTCAGAGAGATTGGCAAGAACAACAAAAACCATTTGGAATATCACAATAAGACTGGCTTGTCAATTGAGAGTACGATTTTGTTGAAGTTGAAAAGAAATGGTCT